>JABSSZ010000190.1:0-66115 GCA_013755755.1 Fusarium sp. NRRL 25184
CCCCCTCTCTTCCGAACTACAACGGCATTGGATTGTCTCGCGATCCCCTCAACAGTCAGTCAGCGATCCCTGCTGCCTTGGCTCAAGCGACTGGTTACTTTTCTCAGTCCACGTTCGGTTAGCTAATACCCCCGTGGCCAGAACGGCACAGTCCGGCTTGGCTTGGTTTTGTCTGAGGCGACGGCTCCGAATCCAATGGCGGCCACGGAGCAGAATGGCATCGACATTCTTTGCGATGCCGCCGGCTCAGACATGCTCCTGTCGTCCCTCTTCTCCCTCGCAGCGCCTGTGTCCGTAGCCGATTCGAATCAACGGGCCCAGCCACCCTTGCAGCAGGAACAACATGAATTGCAGCATTCACTGCCTCCCGCGTCGCCCTCGAAGCATCAAATCTTTCAGCAGCAGCTAGATCCCGCTCTGCAACAACACCAAGGGGAAACACCCCAGAGAATTGCCTCTACGTTGCCTGCCAAGAGAAAACTTTCTGATGCATCCGCCTCGTCGCCGTCTCACGTCTGCCATATCTGCCGTCGCGTCTATGAGCGAGCCGACCACTTGACCAGACACCTCAGGTCGCACGAGAACGCCCGGCCGTACCAATGCACCCGATGTCCCAAGCGTTTCAATCGCGCCGACCTCTTGACACGGCATGAGACTACCCACGATCGAGATGGGGCCGCAAAAGACCGCCCGTTCATCAGAAGAAGCGACCGAGCCGCCGAGGCATGTCTCAATTGCGCTGCTTCCAAGGCAAAATGCGAAGATCAGAAACCGTGCAGCCGCTGTCGTAATAAGAGTTTGACATGTCAGATGCCAGTGAGACGCGGGAACCAATACCGGACGTCTGAGTCGCAGGCTGGTATGTCACCCTCGGACAGTTCGATGGTTGCCTCAACTACAGGCAACGACAGCCAGGTCTTTACGGCCGGTGAAGCTACCTATTCTTTGCCCCAATCGGCTATTGCTCATCAAGGTCACGCCGTCGATGCTGCCGTCGATTATAGCGTCACCTCTTTTCTCAGCGCGCCCAGACTTGAGGATTCACCTGTAGAATCTTTGTTTTTCGCCACGACGCAAAGCATCTTTCCGGAGATTGAGTTCTCTTGGGATGTAGATTTTGGCTCGTACAAGATTCCAGGCTTAGGTGTGACTGGACGAAACCCTCAGTCTGGCAACGTGGGAAAACGCACATCACGTCAAGGCCGTAAAGATACTGTCTCGGTGGATGCACCTCTGCAGCGTTCAGTATGGTTGTATGAGCCCGAGGCCAATGGTCAGGCAGGGAGCTCAGTGTCTCGCTCCAATATCGTTTCATCCTACTTACGCGACAGCATGTTCGCCATGGTTCTCGCCAACAATCCGACACCACGTCGAGTACCAACATTTCCATCAGCTGAGTTATTGGGCTATATGATCGAGACGTACTTCAAAAGCGAAGACCCCAAAAGTGAGGCTTTTATTCATAGATCGTCATTCGATCCCTCGGCAACTAGCCAAGAGCTTTTTTCTGCCATTGTCTCAAGTGGGGCTTCATGTATATCTACTCCGGCTATATGGCAATTCGGCCTGGCTCTTGATGAGCTTACGGCAAGTGTCATTGGGAAACGGGTAAGTATGGACCATGGTGTAGCGATGGTGAGCCAAAGATATTGGCAAAAGGTAAACCACAAGCTGACTGCCGAATAGTTTGAATCTTCATGCCTGGCCGTGCGAGATATCACACTTCTTCAAGCGTCTGTCCTCCACCTTGAAACTGGTCAATGGAGTGGCTTCAATCGTCAGACAGAGGTGGCAGAAAGCTTTGCGCCTCAGCTTTTGACTGTAAGTCTATTGTGCCTATGAGTCTGGCTAGTAGGCTAATCCTGGATAGCTGCTTCGAAAAACAGGGAAGTTGAGCTTCACGTCAGACTTGACTAGACATACGCCCAACGCCGCCGACTCTCCTGAGACACTTGAGTTGAAATGGCAAACATTTACGACAATTGAATCTTACAAAAGGTTACTTATATTGCCATGCCGAAGTCGCTAGCATACTGACTAGAGTATAGGTTGGCCATCCGTGCATTTCTCCACGATATGCAAACATCTATCGTGTCGTGGAAAGGACCTACGTTAGCATACAGCCAGCTCGAATTTGCACTTCCGGCGGCTCGTGATCTCTGGAAAGCTAGTAATTCACAGATATGGTGGGGCTTGAACTTGGCCAAGGGGTCTTTCCCCCCTACCGGTTTCCCTCGCCTTTCCGATGTGAGAGACTGTCAATTTGTCATGACTGAACAGAACACATGGGTGGACACAGAATCTTGCTACAAAGCTGCTCTGCATGGGCTGTGGGGACAAATCTGGACGTACCGTAACGCCGTCGCTCAATGTCATCACGCAGCTCCAGACCGGCCGGGATCTGATGTTCCTGAATGGGCCCGCTCCCTCTACCAAGAGCTCTACGAGGGCCTTCGTAAGCTGTCAACTCAGCTCAAATCTGCACAGACTCCAAAACCTGAGCTATCGATTCTTTCAGACTTTTTCATGATGATCATGCATGTCTCGTTGGACGACGTACAGCGGCTGGCGGGCAGGAATGGCGACGAGGAATCTCGCAGAGCCATGCAGTTATTAGAGAGCAATTGGCTACCTGGACCAGAGTCCCGGTATGCTGCCTGGCATGCTGGACAGGTCCTCCGACATGCACAAGAGTGTATACCAACAACCCTGCGAGGATTCAACGCTATGGTTGTTTACCTTGCTAGTCTGACGCTGTGGGCGTATGGCCTGCTTTCGCAGAGAACAGCGAACGGGGATCAAGGGATGGGACAAGAAGTTGTATCACTTAATGAACCAGAGACGAGGGAGACGACAATGTTCCTTGAGCTCAGTCAAGGCACCCCATCACTTTCGTCTCCAGAAGGGTTGCGCCTTCAGTTAGAGCCTGTGTCGAACTATGTGGCAGTTTTGTCGCTGGCAAGGCTCATCTTTCGACAAAACTACCCTGTAGCAAGTGAGGCAATGCCTCCGCTTGTTGAAAGCTTGTGTCGACAACTTGGTGATCTCCAAGGTGGATTGGAGGGGTACGTGGTAACGAAAACGTTATAGACAGCGCCTTTTGTCAGAAATGATATTGTGTGCGCATTGCGGAATTTACAACAAAAGTGGTTTTTATTGTTTTCATATATAGTAAGTTAGCGCAGGAGTTTGTAGGAAAGCAAAAAGGGAACATAAAACGGAAAAGGTTTAGGATTGGATGAAGATATCTATGATGATGGTGATTTATCGAGATGGAAGGGGCAGAAACGCAGTATAGGGTTGATTGAGTGCGTAGTCGACAGCTTGGTTATCATGTTTGACTTTGGCTATGAGCGTGTTAGTTACGAAAGGACAAAGAAAAGAAAGTAACGGCAGCAGATAATCGTTCTCTATCTGTACCGTATCCAATCATAACAGTTTAGTCGATGCTACCAACAATGGGATTGACTGCCAAGCCCACAAGTCTAGGGAATTGCCAATGTGGTTTCTGTTCTCTTGACCAAAGTCAAAGTCAAACACCCCCAGTAGTGTATTTTCGCTTACTAGACACCTAGACGCAGTATAGCCTGATTAGCATTGATGCACTATGCATGGCGGAGGATGTATAGTAGAACAGTTCTGTGCCTGGAATAGAAGGAGCAAAACGACGAAACCTGATACTCCTTTCGTCCTTGTCATGTTCATTACAACGTTAAGGTTAAATCGCTGACCACTCAGAGCTGGATGAATCTGGGGTAATCCCTGAGCCGACTGATCTACCGTGCACCGAGGTTTCAGCTCCATTGGACGACACAGATGGAAAATAATTGTCCCGCCAATATCGTCTCATAGATTACCGGCTGTTTCGGCCCTATGTGCCCTTTCTCATGGTTGAAGTTGGAAACTCATTTGACAGCCCGGCTCGTGGGGGGCGGGGTAGGTTCTGGAGTGAAGTTGTTCTATATCGAAAGTTACGTCAGTCGGAGATATCGCCAAATACTAGATATTAACTGTCGACAAAGCCTTGGAGGAAGGGGAGAGCAATCCTCTGTCAGCTTTAGAAGCACGTTGTGTCCAAGCAGAGTATCTCGTCAAGAACCATCAGTGAATTCCGTGTTTGCGGCATAAATAACGGAATGACTCGGGCTCAGGTGCGGAAACGAAACTCCTTGATCCCAAGTACTGAAGTGCTTCTAAGGAATAATGAAAGATGATTGGTTGGTATCTGTTAGAAAGCAACCTCCAACACGGGATCCATATGTGGGCGGGGATAAGCTCCTGAGCCGCCCCCCCGTTTGGCCCGCATGAAACCGCCTCGCGCATTGTCTTCGTTAAATACTACTCAACTATCCAATTCGGGCATTGCTTACCTTAACACTGCCCTCATTGCGGTTCTCTCAGCTATTAGAATAAGATTATATATGAATTCGAGGCTTGTCTTTCGAGCTCTCACCTCTTCTTCCAGCCGCATCCCCCCAAACCCCGCACGAGTCTCGCAACATATCAAAACCATATCAAGACCTTTTACTCAGATCCCTACCGTCAAGATGGCCAACCGCGTGCACCGAATCACCATGTTCAAGCTGCCTAGCAAGGACGAGCAGGCCAAGCTTCTGGACCAGTACCACAAGCTCGATGCCTCTCAGCAAAAGGTGAGTCGCCTCCAGTCGTATATCTATTTGTGCATACCTGATCATCTGTTCAAGGACGGCAAGCCCTATATCCTCTCCATGGTTGTTGGTGCCGCCGATGAGGATGCTCGGTCTCAGGGATATACCTTTGTCTCCAAGACCGAGTTCGCTAGCATGGAGGACATGAAGTATTATGACGAGGGCTGCCAGGCTCACCAAGCGCTCAAGGACTTTGTCAAGGGCTCGCTTAACCCTCAGGGGGTTATGACCGTCTACTTCAAACCTCAGGCTGTCGGTGGTGCCGATCACACTTCCTGAACATGGAATTACGAAATAAATCGAACAGCTACCTTCATACATCAATGCCTTGAACAGTTCCGCAAAGTGGTGTATTTATGTTCCTAACATATTCATCCGTGAACCGAACTGTGAGCGTGATGATATGAAAAGCACAGAACAAAGTCACTGAAGGAAGTGCCGCCTTTACATTTCGAGCACCAGCCAGTTCCATTTCTCCTCATAATCGTGATTCCATTGAAGTTACTGTAGAAAATAAGCTCTGCAATTTTGCGTAAAGAGACTTGAGAAGCATATTCACCGAAATAGAACACTGCATCACTTAATAAGTCACCCACACTTTGCTCGCCTTCTGTACCCTCACTACAAGAAGTCATTGTACATGTAGTGTTAAGCACAACCAATACTATAGGGCGATAGAAACCTAGTAAGGGACGAAGACCCTTGCAAAAACAAACAGTATCCTTTCCTCAAGAATCTGCGAAAGGACTATATTTGCTCACCTAAGAACAAGCGCTGTTGGCATTCAGGGTTCCTCAAAATGAGCGCAAGTGTTACAGGAAACCCAGACGCTCAAGACGACAAGTGCCGACTGTCCGTCCGAGGAGTTTTGCGCGAGTCCGACCTAAAGGAGATGTTCATTTTGGTCCAAGAATTTACTATCAATACGTACGAAAGCAAGTGTCGATATTGAGAGAGACCTGCAGGCGAGGGATCGGGTACGGTTAATATACTGAAGATTTTAGAAGTTGTTGAGAAACGATAAAACGGTCGTCAATTCCCTTGCAAGTTATCTCGATAGGTTGGAAAAGAACACGAATATCGAAAAAGAGAAGCACTAGTACACACATCGTGCATGCTTTCTGCCAGATCTCGACGTCCAAATATGACTACAGTTGTGCTTGTCACACGACATTCCCCAGAGAAAGAATTGCCATGGGATCTCATTTCGATGAACAATTCTCTGTGAGGGTTTAGGACCGGGAGAAATGAGATCACAATAGGTAAAACTCGACATAAGTAGCTTGAGAATTTTCCAACGCCCCATTTGTCTTGACTCTCGAGACATACACCATTTGCAGCACCAAACTGTCTCAGAGGCGGCTCTTGCGTTATCACGAGGTCTCTCAAGGAAACCCCGCTTGCGGACTTTCGTGCATGACCGGCTGGCCGAGGAGAAACACCAAGTTTGTAGTACAGTAGTAACTGCAGTCGGCGCCTCTACAATCAGTTGATTCAGTGTCGTGCTTCATGCAAGGTTGGGCACCAGAGTAGTACAAGGAAGCTATGTGCTTATGAATCATCATGAGTAACTGAGACTTGTCTTGGGGTGCCTTTGTCTTCAGGTACGGGAACCACCCAGTTCGTCGTCCTTTCAGTAGCACGCTATGCAACAGGGATGTATCGTCGCTTTTGCAGTCAAGCGGTTGAGTTCAAAATTAACCATCAGCTAACGAGCCCTTGAATTCTTTCATTGCTATTGTATTCAAAGAATATCGCCATCTGAAGACTTAGTCTATGCTAACAGAGCCCCGTACATATGCTACCATACGCCGCGATAATCAGAATATTTCAACAGCCATATACGAGAAAACACACAAGCCTGTAAGCTAACGCCAAGTATGCCACCCAAAACCAAAACCAACTTGTCGCCAGGACCGATCTGTTTGGGATCGAATGTAGTGGTGCACAATAAACTAAAAGAATGATATGAATCAGTCTCAAACAGAACGGCGTATACTGGATATATCTGTCATCTCGGTTGCAGATTCACTGCCTCTTCTGGAAGAAAACCGATTCTTAGGAAAAGCCGTCAACCTTTCCAGGGGCGCTGGGTTTCTTTCCAGCGAGAAAAGAGATAAAGCTACCATGACGGCACACACGAGCATCATGACCTTAATCTCTTCAGCAAACGCACCGGCATAAACATCCCTAACTAAGTCTCGGAGATGTCCCGGTAGTTGTAGACTTGTTAGTGGTGATCGGTGGAGACTGGCGAGTTGAGCGGATGTCAAATGGTCCTGGAGATATTCGTTGACGTGGGAGTTGAAAATGACAGTGCAAACCGCAAGACCAATGCAACCGCCCAAGACGCGAGCCTGCGCTACAGCACCTTGTGCAGAGGCGAGCTCACTCCGTTCAGCGGCGAGTATACTGGTCATGATAGTTGCGGCAGAGAAAGAAAGACCGACGCCCAGCCCGAAGATTGCTTGGAAGGCATACTGAGCTCTACTGTGTGAGTCTGACCCGGTCAGCATTGACATTAGACCGACTCCAAGGAGTTGTAGACACGATGCCCCCAGAAGAGTCAGGGACGTGTTGTTTCTCCGGCTCGAAATGGCCCCCCCGAGAAACGAGCCAACGGCACAAGCGCCAAGCATAGGGAGGATATGCAACCCTGCAGTCAGGACTTCTTCACGGCTGACAATTTGAAATCTTTCCGGAATGACGATAGAAAGTGAGATATAAGGAAACCCGGTGAATAAAGTAACCCTAATTGGTGTCAACTGCGATCACGGGCGAACCTTGTTTTCCAACTTACAGTAACCCAGCAGAGTATACTCTTCGAAGCATCAATCGAATCGGGAAAATTGGCTCGATGTTGCGCAATGGCCTTGTCTCCAAGTGCACCTCCCACCACACGAACACGAGCCAGCTCACGCCTGAAATGACCAAAGCAGAGATAATCTCTGGGCTCCCCCAAGCGAATGTATCTGAGCCAGCTTGCTGAACAGCGAACACAAGGAAGCCCGAGCTGGTAAGAAGGGTTGCACTTCCGAGGAAATCGATGCTGGTGAAAGCCTTCCATGAGAAGAAGTGTGCCACTTCTTCGTGCGGCCAAAGATTTGTAATTGTGAGGATCGCAACCAAGCCGAAAGGGATGCTGACGTCGTCAGTATTTCTTCAAGTATGTACCGAACTACTTACTTCATGTTGAACAACCACCTCCAGTCTGAAAGCTGAGAAACTGCACCGCCAATGATGGGACCCAGTACAAAGGCGACAGCGAGGGTAGCACCAATCATGGCCCCTATCAGACTGGGACTGTGAGAAGGCCCAACCTCTACCAGGCCGATCTGTGTTAAGCTGTACAGACCAGATGCACCCATTCCTTGGAAAGCGCGGCATACAATCCTAAAAGGGGTCAGCTTGAGAACAGAGTACAGAGTAGGCGGCATACAAAGCTGTCATACTAGTTGCCGATCCACAGCCCTGTGAGAAACCAACGAAAATGACCCATGATACCACGAGTATGTTGCGCCGTCCATAGATGTCACTCAATTTGGACACACAGACCGCGAATCCTGTTGCATCCTGTCAAAAGATGTTCTCTTGGTTCACGATCTTGCAAGGGACTCACCCATGTATGTGAGGAGGTACGCTAGAACTATCCAAGGGGCGTTTGTGAAATCACCAAGGTCGTGCGAGATGGTGACGAGTGAAGTCGAGACGATGGAGGTGTCGAGGCTCGAAAAGAGCAGTCCAGCCAGCAACCTGAATATGTCAATTAGCAAGTACCATATGCCAAGGCAATAACTCTCTTACGAGATGACAAGGACTACTCGTCGAGGCCCAGTGATCGAATGCTTGCGCAATCCGATAACCTCCGTTGCCATTGGAGCATTCTCTTCCAAGGCATTCTCCGTCACTGCTATTTGACCCAGGGACGGGTTTGGATAGGAGAGAGACATTCGATATTCGTTGGCCATCTTTGCTATCGGTCTTTTCCCCCACTCCAAATATTTTGATGCAATTTCTTGAAAGCGCTTGAGTGCTTGAAGATAGATTGGGATCCGATGTTGAAGCTGGAGAGTCGATTTAAGAAACCAGAAGATTGGTAGTGAAGATAAGTAATACCTAGTGTGGGTAAAGGCCTGGGGCAACAGTCAAGTTTCCTCAAGCGAAGGCGCGGCCTCCGGTCTCGACAAAGTAGGAGCCTTTCGATTTTGGTAAGTTTCCTGGTAAAAAAGGACTCTCGTACCTACTTAGGTAGATTTGAGATAATCAGTCGGTAGGTAGGTACTATTTCAAAGATCTTCGGTTGTATCCGATTGGGAAAGTCTGAAGCTTTTCATATCGAGTCGATCTGCAGAGAATCTGGAGGCGAAGAGACAACACACCTGACTTGGAACATAATACTCTTGAAACATCCATACCACTTGGTAACTATCTTGCCGGAGAAGGCGAAGGACCGAATTAATATTTGAGACATGGTCCTCAAACGTTACACGACTACAAGCGAAGAGGCCACTCAATACCGTCGCCAACCTCAAACATCTGCACCGAAGAAAATAACCCAAAAACTTTTACAACTGCGGAGTACATGAGATCTTTTCTGACAGTGACACGGTTCTAGGAGTAGTGGCTATGACGGGTGCTGTGATACCCAGGGCATTACTCCCATGTTAAACATGGTTGTCTATGACCTATTGATTGGTGATGCAGGTAAGAAGAAGCTTTGAGAGCAGTAGTCTGACATGAATGAAAGTCAAAAGGTGAAGAATTTCAAAGATGCCTTTGTGTGAGTCCTGTCTGCGTGACATGGTGCATTGGGTGTTGATACGAAGCAAACCGGAGGCCATTGTCAACAGCTTTGTTTGCTCCATCCATGATGGGAAATCCTCTAGCCGCCGCTTGATAATCCAAAGGAAGAAACCTCGGCAAAACTGTAGGGTCCCGCTTGTGTGGTTGTTACACATGGCGCGGCTCTCTGCTCGTGGCTGGGCCAGAGTTTTGGCTACCTAGACGAAGAGTTGTCGGTTCTCAACTCGCTAGTGTTATTTGGATTGCACACTACGATAGTTCAAGGCTCATTCAGGAATATAATCTGGGGACAATTAGTTGTTCATGATAAATCTACCGCTCATGTATAAGAGTGCTAGCGTTGTGTTCATTACTTTAGTTCGTTCAGTCCCAGCCGAGCCCCTCTCACTTGCACAAGAACCTCAGGCAAGACGTTTCTTGCGAACAAATCTGGGTATCAGATAAGAACCTAGGGTTGAGGGAAACATCGGTAATGGTTGGGTATGCCAAAGCGTCTTGACTGGTGGGTAGCTGCGTTGTACGGTTGAGTCTTTAGGTAGCTGGACAGCCAAACGACGCTCGCCTGGCGCTACCTGTGTAACTTTGTTCCACACTGTTGCCAGATAATCGGATGATCCAGGAACACGATGGCTTTATGTTGAGAAATATGTTCAAGACACTGTGTTCGGCTAATGGTTCTGGGATGGATAACCCGTCTTGAAATTGACGAGCCGTCCCACGTGATGATGTTGAAGTATGGTAGTTTCCCGCAACTTAAACTCTACTCGGAAATTGCGACAAAGGATATGACTATAGCCTATCATCTTGTTGTTTCCATTATGGGGACGCTCCCATCTGACGTAGTGCGGCCCCTGCTTCGGGAGGCTACCAACGGCTATTCCCCAGTCGGTCTTTCGCATGGCATCGCATGCCTCATGTAGCCGTTGCGGAACAGTAAGCTTCCCGTATGTAATAATGGGACACCCAATAGATTTCCGTGGGTCTCTTGATTGATCTTGCCAGTCAGTTGCCGGTTTATGTTGGCCTTTCACACGTATGTCATCATGTCATCTTGCATCAGCTTAGTCCATCCGAAGTGGTTCAGAGCCATGCTGTCAGATATGCAGCTGCATTTCTTGCGAACTGCCTTCGTGGGATATCATTTTCTCACCGCTGAGGCCCAGATGAAGAAAAAATGACCATCCGAGTTATGTGCAGCGAACTCTCTTCTTGAAACGATGGACCAGAGCGTGGCCTGCTATCATCCTCCAGTATCATTCATTACTTACGTTAAAAAGTGAGTAAGTATTAGTTTCCTCCTCCGTAATCATCTGCGGCCTGATGATTCGACAAAGCTTCGCTATAATTATGGCAGTTTGTATGCCAAGATCATCGTAGAAGTTGCCCTTCCTTACGGCTTGTTGGCATTACTCCTGTTTTCAAGTCTGTGCTTCGAAACCCAATGAACATTAAGCTGGCGCCAATGTTCAGGAATTTCAGGTGTCACAATAAAGTCTTATAGATAAAGGTAATGTATAATTTGCTTCTTTGTCTTTATCTGGAACAATTCTTGACTACGCATCTGATCCGTTCTTTTCCCACATGCTGCTCTAGATACATCCTGTTCAGCATTAGAACAAAGCTTGACAGGCAAGGCGGCGCGTCAAATAAATAGATCTTTGCGGAAAAGAGTATAAGGATCATCTGAAAGGGCGGTAAAGCTTCTAGACCGATTTGAAAGAAGTGCGATGCCTTCTAGACTTGACGGGATATCGCAGCAAGCCTCCATCCAGAGCAAGCTGCCGTCGACAGAAGATCCTGACAATCAGTTTTCCCACCATCATAAGATTCTATACAAAGAACAGCAGGATGATCAGCTTTGATATAAGCCTTCCTGCAGTTCTTGGCATCAAGAAGATGCCTTCAAATGGTTCACACCGACTATAACACGGGCAGCCCTAAGCCATGGGGCGTAATGCATCAATGACGGCATCGGCCCTATTTACTTCTTGAAACATAGTTCAACAAGGCGATTACATAGGCCCGGTTGCTACAGTTTGATCCATGGAAAGAGTCAAATATGAACTCCCGCCCCCTTTCTTTCATTCTGGCCACAAACACAAGGATAGATAATATCTACTTATTATCGCTAAAAGGATCTTTTGAACCTAATTACCAGTTTCTTCTTTCTCTCTTATTGCTTCATTATCATCCGAGTGAAATTCCGATAAGACCTCAGTATCCGTCTGCCAGTGCTAAGTACCTACCTTGACTTCTCGCACCAACTCTAAGCTCTTTACCGATTCTTGGCATTGCGTACACTGGCATTATATCCTCTATCACTGGCAGACCGACAGTCAGTGATTCACTAGGGTATCCAGTTATTCTCATACCTACCTAGTCTTGGAATCTCAGAATCGACCTGCTGAAATTGTCTTTCCTTCCTCTTCTTTACAAGAACCACTCTTGCTACCAACAAAATCCTTACCGCTGCGTCCTATCTTGCTTTATTCTGGGTACATCTCAAGGAAAGAGAGGATAAAGTAATATTTTGCTGCCGTCTTGTTTTGCACTGGTTTTTGGAGGTGTGCTCTGGGCATCATGGAGGACGACATTGCCATCGTAGGCATTGGTCTGCGATTCCCTGGTGATGCCTCTTCCCCAGAAGAACTATGGAAAGTTCTGGAGCGTGGAGAGTCTCAGTGGTCCGAGTTTCCCAAGGACCGTCTCAACATCGACGGGTACTATCATCCTAGCGGTGATCGACAGGGCAGTGTAAGTTAACAACAACATACCTACTTCTGGTCGAGATAACATGGCTGAATGATGTAACTTGAGCAGATTTCTTTCCGTGGAGCTCACTTCATCAAGGGCAATTTTGCTTCTTTTGATGCTTCCGTAAGTTTTGGTTCTGTGGCTCGTAGTTGCTATAGTGACTCGGTTAACGTTGCTCTTTCCTCTAGTTCTTCTCGATTTCGGCGGAAGATGCCAAAGCTATCGATCCACAACAACGAATTCTTCTTGAAGTTTCATATGAAGCACTTGAAAATGGTTGGTCTATCAAAGTACCTATGCTGGTCGAAACTGACGATGGAACTTTAGCGGGAATCCCCAAAGAAGATATCGATGGCAGCGATGCGGCTGTGTATGTCGGTTCTTTTGTCAAAGGTAAGTATATCCAATATTTGTTGAAAATCTTTGCTAATTCTGCTAGACTACGAGCAAGTCTGTCTCCGAGATCCGGATTGGCAGCCTCAGTACGCTGCTACTGGAAACGGCATTGCCATAATGGCAAATCGAATCTCGTACTTCTTCAACCTTCATGGCCCCAGCATGACTATTGATACAGGCTGCAGTGGCAGTCTTGTGTCTGTTCACCTTGCCTCACAGAGCCTTCGGGCAAAAGAGACGTCACTTGTAGGTGTAATATCCACCATTTCGATTCGTGCGTGGATGCTGACGAGTTTGTAGGCGATTGCTGCTGGTGCTGGTATGATTCTTACGCCCAATACCATGATGCCTATGACAGCTCTAAATTTCCTAAGTCCTGATGGCAAATGCTTCACTTTCGACTCTCGGGCCAATGGTTATGGCAGAGGCGAGGGTATCGGTGTTGTTGTCATGAAGCGTTTGTCAGATGCCATTCGTGATAACGATACAATTCGTGCAGTTATTCGAGCAACAAAAGTCAACCAGGACGGTCATACGACAGGTAAGGTGGTTACTCTTTGCGTCATAGCAGAAATAATAATAGTCAAAGGCATTACCCTTCCGAGCAAGGAGGCCCAAGTCGCCAACATCAACTCTGTTTACGAGTCTGCTGGCCTTGACTTTAGTCAGACAGGTTATGTTGAGTGCCACGGCACGGGAACCAAAGCCGGAGATTGGCGCGAACTAAAAGCTATTTCAGAGTCACTTTGCACTGTTCGCGACATCGATAATCCCATTGTCGTCGGCTCGATCAAGCCCAACATCGGCCATCTCGAAGGCGCCGCTGGTGTAGCAGGCCTCATCAAGGGCGTTCTGACTCTCGAACGTGCCAAAATCCCACCCAATATCAATTTCGAGAAGCCCAATCCTGATATTGACTTCAAAGAGTGGAAGGTCAAGGTTTGTAGGAGCATCTTACTGCACTCAACTATCGCTGACAGTCATAGGTACCAACCGAATTGCTCGACTGGCCTGTCCCTGGCCTACGCCGTGTCAGTGTCAACTGCTTCGGTTTCGGGGGCACAAACGCTCATGTTATCATGGACGAGGCCCCTCGTTATCTGTCAGCGCGTGGACTTAGGGGGAACCACAACTCTTTTGAGGCCAGCACCTCTTCCCGCAGAACATCCAATACCAAGGCAGTGTTCGAGCCTCAGCTTTTTGTCTTCTCATCCCACGAAAAACTGGGTGTGCGGCGCATTATGGAATCACACATCCCTTACTTGGAGTCACAGGGGGAAGACGACACAGCCTTTTTGCACAACTATGCCTACACACTTGGCTCTCGCCGATCCAACCTTGAATGGAAGCATGCCGTGGTCGCGAAGTCTCGAGAGGACCTGATCGTCAAACTTCAGAACATTGACGAATCCCTATTCAAAAGAACATCAAAGAACAAGCAGCCCAATATATGCTTTCTTTTTTGTGGCCAGGGCGCTCAATTTGCGCAAATGGGTAAAGATCTTCTCCCCTTCGAAGCATTCCGCGATGCATTGGAAGCCGGTTCTCGATACATGAAGAACAAACTCGCCAGTGAATTCGACCTCCTCGAGGAAATTCTCAAAGACGAGGCTGACACTCAAATATCTGACTCCAGAATTTCGCAACCCGCGACTACAGCTATTCAGATGGCTCTCGTGGACCTCTTAGATTCATTCCATATCACTCCTAATTATGTCATTGGGCACTCCTCTGGGGAAATCGCAGCAGCGTACGCATCGGGTGCTCTCACCAAGGAAGAAGCTTGGGAGGTTGCTTATTATCGCGGACTCGTTGCTTCTTCCCTTACCATTGAACACACTCGCACACAGGGCTCCATGATGGTAGTTGGCCTTTCCGTTCTTGAACTTGACGAAAGTTATGATGACAAGACATACCCTTGCGAAGTTGCTTGTGTGAATGGCCCTCGGTCCCTGACATTATCTGGCAGGAAGGAAAACATCGAGGGTGCCTTCAAGGAACTTTCTGCGAAAGGTATCTTCTGTCGCATTCTTCCCGTCAAGGTTGCCTATCATTCCTCGGACATGCTTAAGATTGAGAAAGAGTACGGGTCTGCTTTGAGATTGATTAATCCACGTCAGCACCGGAAATCGGTTACAATGTTCTCTTCCGTCACTGGAGAGGAGATTGATGGGCACAAACTTGACAACAAGTACTGGACTTTGAACTTGGTATCCCCTGTCGTGTTCATGTCAGCTATAAGCACTATGCTGCAGCTTCCGTCCGACAAGTCCCCAGATATCATTGTTGAGCTAAGTCCTAGTTCAACTCTGCGCTCGCCAGTTCTCGATATAATAACATTCTTTGGCTTTCCGACTCCGCCCAGATATAGCACTATCCTGGACCGAAAGGTCCATGGCGCAATGTCGCTCCTAGGTACTATGGCCGAGCTCTGGGCATGTGGGTGTAAATTCAGCATGGAAAAGGTTGCCACTCGAGGGTCTTATCAGATACCTCTTAAACCTCTAGCTGATCTTCCACCTTACCCGTGGAACCACACTAGATCTTATTGGCACGAGTCTCATCTCGGTGAAGCAACACGATTCAGGGAGTTTCCTCGTCAAGATCTGATCGGTGCTCCCACAGGTGATGCTATCTCCTTCGAACCTCGTTGGCGGGGTTTTCTCCGCATCGCCGAGAACCCCTGGATCCAAGATCATCAGATACAAAAGACGACTATCTACCCTGCTGCTGGCATGATCGCCATGGCCCTCCAAGGCGCCTGCCAGGCCACCAAGGGTCAAGAGAACGTCCTTGGATATGAAATCATCAACATGCGTATCGAAAGAGCTATGATCGTCCCAACCACAGCACATGGACTGGAGATGGCCATGAACTTCAAGAGTGTATCTTGCACGTCTGTTTACAGTGTACAAGGTACTGCTTTCGACTTTTGTATCTATTCGAAGCAATTGAACTCTTCTTGGGAACAGAACGCTACTGGCCGTATCGAGGTGCGATATAAGCGTGGGCAATGGAAGATTGTTTTTCAGAAACATCGCGAAGAGTACGAGTTGCTGAAAGGATCCTGCCTGGAACCAGTTGTACCTCGACAACTCTATGAGCTTCTTGACATTGTGGGGATGAATTATGGTTCTCTTTTCCAGAATATCATCCACATACGCAAGAGCAAGGGCGCGTGCGTCACCAAGATACGCATTCCTGACACGCGTTCCAAGATGCCTGCAAAGTTCGAGTATGATCATCTGATTCATCCTGCAACTCTAGATTCCATGTTTCAAACACCTTTCGCTATCGAGAGTGAACCTATGGTCCCATCTTTCATTGAGAGCATTTTTGTCTCGGCAAAGGTTTCCAGTGACATCAAGAAGGAATTTGATGGTTACTCTACCGCCACTCGAGTTGGTGTTCGCGACGCACGCGCAGATATCGTCATGGCCCAGTCTGGCTGGGAACAACCATCAGTTATAATCCGTGGTCTCCATTTCACCGGCATCTCGGGGTCATCCCAAGAAGGGGACGGGTTTATTCCAAATAACCGCACTCTATGCACTCAGGTCTCGTGGATGGAAGACATCACTTGCTCAAGGACAGAAAATGTCGAGGATTTTGTCAAAAGGCTCGCACATAAGCTGCCAGGACTTTCTATTCTCCAAGTTGGCGGTACATCTGACACCACACAGAAGATTGTCAGTGCTTTGACCAGCCCCGAAGGCCAAAGACCTTGGCTTTCTCGTTACACTTTAGCTGAGGCTAGCCCTGACGACAGAACTTTTGATATTGCGTCCGTTTTTGCAGGAACTGCCGCCGAGCCTTTTATCGAGAAAAGACCTGTAGATGGTTCAGAGCCTCTCCCTGACTACGACCTGATTCTTATTTGTTCTCGAAGCGAAATCGACATCGCCAAGCTCAGTTCTCACTTGAAACGTCCCGGCTATATTATGGAAAACTGCCCGGACGGAAACCCTGACGTCGATGAGACCATTTCACATAATTACAACGAAGCTGATGGTAAGAAACTGGAGATCAAATTTCGGGTGAATCGCAAGAACCTAGCTGAAGATTGGCTATCTGTCCCCGATGTTACCATCCTTCTGCCCGACAATCCTCCTTCAGAGACGCAATGGCTTGCGGAAAAGCTCATCACTGAGCGCCAGGCTAGCGTGAAAATGCGCACCATGCAACTCAACGAAGTCTTAAGCGACCCGTCAATACTGAAGAACAAGATCATCATCTCTCTTCTCGACTTTTCAGCAGGGTCCAATGCAGGAGCATCCATCTACAACTGGACCGAGACAGAGTTCAACGCTTTCCATAGTATTCATCAGGTGGTGAAGGGGATTCTCTGGATCTCCCGCAGTGCCCATATGGACCCGATGAATCCAAAAGGAGCTCCCGTCATCGCTCTTGCGCGCACGCTCATGTCAGAAGAACCCCTGAAAACATTTGTGACATTTGACTTGAGTATGAGTACACCTCTGAATTCCCCATCGGTTGTCCAGAATGTCAACAAGATCTTCCTTCACGCATTCGTATCAGATCAAGGCTCTGGTCCACGTGAACTGGAGTATGCTGAGAGAAACGGCGTGATTTGCGTCCCCCGGCTCGTCCCTACTGGGCCGCTGAATGATGTTGTTGAGAATGGCATTTCTAGCGAGATCACCAAGGTATCATTCCACGGCTACCCACGTCATCTGAAGCTTCATGTCTCGCAACCCGGCCTCACAGATCATAGCTTGGTATTTACTGCTGGAACTAGATATGCTCCTCAGCCTGGGGAAGTTGAAGTTATATTCGAAAGCGCACCTCTTGACTTCATCGACTTGGAGACTGCCATGGGCAAAACCTTGGAATCTGAGGTTGGATCTGAAATATGTGGCCGCATTGGCCGAATCGGCCGAATCGGCCGCAACGTTTCTGGATTCATGACGGGTGATCTTGTGAGCGGTCTTGTGACTAGTGGCTCCGTTCAAAGTAATGTCAACATAGACAGTCGCTTTGTGTCAAAGTGGTCTTCTCGTCTTTCCTTCAGTCATTTCGTTAGAGCTTTTTATTGTTTTGATAAGGTTGGAAGACTTGGTCAAGGAAAGTCAGTTCTTATTCATGCTGGAGCAAGCGGCGTCGGGATGGCTGCTATTATAGTAGCCTTTGCACTCTCTGCCGAGGTGTTTGCGACCATTATGGGACCAAATTTGGACAAACAACGAGCATTTCTGGAAGAGCTCGGCGTAAAGAAGGCAAACATCGTCAACGCCGACTCGGATCTCTTTACTACAGTTGTCTGCAATCGTTCGGGAGACGGGGTTGATCTCGTCTACAACGCTACACAGAGACATATCGAAGACAATTTCAAGTGCGTTCGCCGAGGTATGTTCAGCTTTTCTCCTATAACTACATATTCACTGACTTCTTGCAGGAGGTATTGTCGTACAATTTTCCTGCAGATTGCCAAGTCCTCCACCTGTTCGCGTTCTGTCTTCTGATGTTTCACTGGTCAACTTTGACTTACAAAATATGTTGAAGCATGATGCAGACTACGTGGGGGAGCTGGTTGAGGAGCTCAGTAGACTGGTTGAGAGTATCTCTGATGATTTGGGGAATAACCTACCGCTTCCCGAGCCGATCATCAACATCGATATCAATAGGATCAAGGAAGCATTCGGACACATCGAGAAGAATCCCTTTTTTGGCCTCGTATCTGTCACCGGAGGCCCTGACGCCGCGCCTCAGGTTGATATGGCTATCAAGAAAACTATAAAGCCGTTGCATCAAGCCTTGTCGGATACAGATACCTACTTCCTTGCAGGCGGTTTGGGCGGCCTTGGTCGCAGTATCTGCGAATTATTGGTCAAAAACGGTGCTCGGCACATTGCCTTTCTGTCGCGGACCGGTACCTCTTCTGAGGCGTCTCGGCGCTTTTTTAAAGACCTCTGCGATAAAGGTATTGACGCTCGCGTGTACAAGGCTGATCTCTGCAATGCCGAAGCTCTCACGAAGGTAATCAAGGAAGAGATATGTCAAGAAATGCCACCTATTAAGGGAGTCTTTCAGTGTGCCGCGACTATCAAAGATTCGATTTTCTCAAACATGACATACTCTGACTGGACCGAGGCAATCAGACCAAAAACCATCGGTTCAGATAATCTAGTTCGAGTGATATCGGCAAACTCAGAGGACCCCTTCTTCATCTTCCTTGCCAGCTCTGCGGGAGTTATTGGTAACCGTGGCCAAGCCAACTACGCTGCGGGTAACTGTTTTGAAGATGCTCTCGCCCTCAGTCTCCGCCTCGAAGGAAAGCATGCCGTGTCCATCGATCTCGGGCCTGTTCTCGGTGCAGGTATGCTTGCAGATGATGAGGAGATTCTTGATATTCTTCGAGCCAGTGGGTTCTATGGCATCCGTCACGAAGATTTTCTTACTATGATCACGCACGCGATCACCGCTGAGATTTCACCCGGAACTCCCATGCCTGGTCGCGTCATTATGGGCATTGGCTCTGGTGGTCTTATTAGACAGAATCAACCAGCTGACCCATACTGGTCTCGTACTGCTCTCTATAGCTACCTCAACCTGGTTGACACCTCGAACCCCGACCTGAAAGTGGTTGATGCTTCGAACGACTTTGATTTGAAGTCCCTTCTTTCATGCTGCTCCAGCACAGATGTAGCTGCGGAGATAGTCACCACTGGTCTTTCTCTCATGCTTGCCAAGGCGATGAACATGCTTCCTGAGGAAATTGATACTGGGAAACCTCCCAATGTCTACGGCGTTGACTCACTGGTTGCCGTTGGTGTCCGAAACTGGGTTGTCACCAACTGTGGTGTCGAGGTCTCGGTTTTTGAAGTCTTGAGTGACAGAACAGTGGCCGAGCTAGCCAGAGAAATCGCTAGACGAGGCGGGTTTGGAGATGAGGATAAATGAGCGATGTCCTAAGATTGGTAACGGAGGCAGTGGAGATTTTGAGTTTATATATGCTAGAGTTAAGAAAGCCCTAGATTTCCCTTGCGTGGTTTGAGAATGGGAAACAGCAGACGGGGAACTGGTTTTTGAGGGTTTAGACATAAAATGCAGGGACTCCTTTACAGTCTGTATTATAGTTGCATAATACACAAAGTTCTAGGCAAATCTCTGTTTGACTAGTTGTGGCCTTATGCTGTTGTCGTTATAGGGCTAGAAGGTCAGATGACGAAGACTGTAATTACAAGGAACAGGTTGGGTGACCTTAAGATATCTTGAGGTAACCAGATTCAACTTGACCTTAGATGAACTTTTGATTGGTTGTTTTTAGCATACTGAAAGAAGATCATAACGGGGTCCTTTCACTCTGTGTTGAGGCATGTGCGACCCCTGACTGCTGACCTCAGAAGTGACTAACTCAACACCACCACAAGCCGATCAATCCCAGCAAAACAGACATGGCGAAAAGGACCAACAGAATATTCAAATATTCAAATAGAGGTATGAAAAGGGGCTTCAAAAAGGAAGAAAAAAGCAATGCGTAATCAGGGAATCGAACCCTGGGCTCCCCGACGCTGCTCGAATGGCAACGGAGAATTTTACCACTAAACCAATTACGCCTTATTACAAGAACTGCCTATCATTCGGCTAGATGGAAGCTATTCCCAAGTTGCTAATCCAACTATTCGCGGATTCCTGAGTCTATCATTCAGTTCCAAACATTGATCCGGCAGTCCCTCTTTACGTCCCTTGACCCATTTCATTCCTGTGCACTAATGTCTTTATTACCAGCTCCTTCGTCGAAAAGCGTTGCTGCTCAAACACGTCATTACCATTCAAGGCTGCCAAACTGCCTCGATAATGCTCATCCTACATCCCTCAGGTCTAGCTACACCCTTTCAAAGACATATCAGTATACACAACAGGCAGAGGCGAAACGATTCGGTAACTTACCTTGAAGATGAAGCGCTCATCGGCAGCCCTAAAGAGTTCTTCAAACTCCTTTTCTGTCCGCTCTTGTGCATTCAACAAGGTCAACATCAACAGGTCCATGCTCCGCATGACTTTTTCATCCCAGTGGTTTTCAGCCCCCGGCTCGCGGAGACAATGGTCATTGATGATGACACGCGCACCCGGTTTGAGAGCTGGGACTAAGTTTTTGAGGATCTTGACGGCATATGGGGTTGAGTAGTTATGAAATATCCAGCGGAAGTAGTACACTTGGTTGCGTCAGCAAGGGGGAAAACTCAAGGAGTAAATTCCGTCAATCTCACCATCGGCATCCTTGACTGGCTGCTCAGTAAAGAAATCATGGACCTGAAGAGATATGCGTTGAGCTACCTCTTTATCTGCGCATATCGGTTCTGGGGCGCTGCTGATTGTCTTTGCTAAATCCTGTACCACAAATTTCATTTTATCCCATTTCTTAGCAAGATCGACGCACACGAAGCCATGACTGCCACCGACATCCACCAATGTGCCTTTGCTATTATTGATTGCTGAAAAGTCGTAGTTATCAACGAGGTAGCGAACCTCATAGCCCTCGCCGCCGGTCAAGCTTGCCATAGCCGCTGCAAATCGCTTTCCTCTGGGAGGGTCTTTGCCGAATGTTGCAAACATTGGTTCTTTATCCACCGTCCCCCATGCATGGTTGAAGCCGGTCCGTGTGAGTGAGGTCGCTTCTGGGTCGGCACGAAGAGCTTCCAAGGTATGGGCCCCAGCTGGTAGGAAATCCTCTCCATTCAACCCTACCCAGGCTTGGAGACTGGCGTCCTGAGCAAGCATCTTTGACGCGGCAGTGTGTGCTATGAACCCTGGTGCCGGCTCTTGGAAAATCTTATTTGTCATAGCATGACGAAGAGCGCGAGCCAGGTTTATGCGGTCCAGTCCAGTCTTGCTTTGGAGTTCCGCCAAAGCAATAGATCCCTCCAGAGGTACGAGATTGGCTATGCAGGATTAGATATGAAGACAAAATCAAAATTGGTGGGCTCACGAATTCCATAGCTGTTCAGGATTTGGAGGCTCAAGGTGTCAAGATACTTTTTGTGTTAGTACTGAGGCCAATGCATGGGCGGCAGGCAGGCTTACACTCCATATACCCCATCTGACAGTTTCTCTGGGTCCCCGAACAAGAAGCTCGAGCTGTTTGGTTGCAGAGGAGATCTCCATGCGACTTCTCTGTATATCATCCGGCAACTTGGGGAGATCTCCAGGGGCATTGACATCGAAACCCAAGTCCTGAAGACCGTTGGCCTTGAAATACCCATCGAGCTTTTCCGTCTCTTCAGTAATCTTCCTAGCTAGCTGCACCATGAGAGATGTGTCCGGGCTTTGCGGGCTTTGCGAATATGACGAAATGTGTGATTCACCCATGTTGAACAAGTGAAATGGTCGTGTTCCCTAGTCCTTGTTGCAAAGCGACGTGGGGATGCGCGGTTTTATACATCATTGCTGTCCATCATGGTCCCAAATTGACTCTAGACCTTAGACTACCATCATGACCAATGCGGGTACAACCAAGGTAGCGAGGATACGTGAGCTGTTCTGCTCAAGACATAGGCGGCATGAACAAGTCTACCCACCCGCACCACCATCATTCCTCAAAGCGCCAGTGGAACATGTGGCAAGAGTGCGTAAAGCCTGAATTCCGCGCTGATTGCAAAGTCGTCATGATTGGTGTGTGTGTCCTGCAAGCTGTGATTTTAATCCCTGAAGGTCGAGTCGAGACATGACCTGAGAGTTCTACGGTACATTAGCTGCTGGGGTGCGTAGTTACGATAACACAGGTTTGGTTAGATTAAAAATATGTTCCTAGTTCTCCACAAGCTAGCCCGGAAGCTAAGAAGTATTGGTGCCGGTGGCACGAAGCTTGGCTGCATCAGTAAATCTACCACGAGCCGTCATCCTCCGTCGAAAACACCAAGCATCTTTCGTGAAGCTTTTTGGTCGTGCAATTTTGTTCGCTAACAATCGCACGTCTGGGACGTAAACGCCTGCTCCTATGCACCGTAGGGGAATTCGCCTGTTTTGTGTAAAAGTAGTCCATGCAGCAACAGCAGCTGAGAAAACCGATGGCTGACATGGTTTATGTTGAACCCTGGACGAAAATAAAGAAGTCACGTGCATTCTCTAGTTGTTCACTGAACTTCTGTGTCCGGAGTATCTGTCCAACAGGCTGCACTTACTGTGGGTGATCAGTCTTTTCGGCCTAGGTTGTTGTGCAGGTTGATGTGTCAGTATGATGGCAAAGGTTGATTAATCAGATGTCGAGGCCAAATACCCAGCTCTCTTTTAGTGAGGCTTGGCCATAGACAGCCAAGACCATGGCCGGTTCTATCGGGTAGATAGCATAGCGTCCGCCTCCATCCTATCTCGCATCTTTAGCGACCACACGATACCATGCGGCCCGTAGCAGTATCAGAATAGGGCTGTGGGCTTGGTATGTCCTTGTAAATTCTTTGAACGCGAAGCGACTTTGATTCGTCTGTGTACTCTGATTCCGTTCGACGATTTAGTATGGCTTTTGCCCATAGACAATGTGCATAGGCATATACAAAAGGGCCGTATTGTCGCTATACGCCCTTCGCACATCGACAAGAAACACCTCAATCTGCTCGCGGCTCCAGCCCATGCCCCTTGACATGGGGCCCAATGCGATTGCTTGTAAGCCATCCGTCAGTATGGTGCGCCAGTACAGTCCGACAGTCTTAAGCACTTGATTTTTGGGCCAAGTCCCAAGAGGCACATGGAATACCCGTTCCGTGACGTTCGCGAAGCCAGCTGCCTGCATTTTCGTGGCCAGTTTGCCTCCTGCTGCTGCGGGAAAGTCTACTCCAAGCTGTGCTAACCCCTCATTAATATATGTCCAATACTGTGCGACTGGGTGCTCGTGTGGCGGGACAGCGTCTCCTGTTCTTGCATAGTGGGGGTAATGATGAATTTCTTGGAGTTCCATCCAGCCTCCAGGCTTGATATGCCTGAGATCGTGTAAGTACAATCCGAGGATCTGGCTCTAACGGAGTTGGTACTTACTGGAGAGCATTACTAAAAAGTTGAGGCCAGTCTTTGATCCCCTGAACCGTGTGCCGAGAGTGTACATAGTCAAAATGATTCTGAGGATGAAGCCAAGGAGACTCAACATCATCAACCATGAAGTGAACATTGGGCGGCAACCATGTCGGTTGGATGGGTGATAAATCGATGCCTAGAACATGAGCACTGGGGTATTGTTCTCCCACTATTGTACTATTAGTTGCTGAGACCAAAGTGAAAAGATAATTGACCTTACTTTCGATTGCCCAGATTCCTGTGCCAGTTCCAATATCAAGTATGTTTTGCGGGTTTTCGTCTATTGGCGCAAAATGTAATTTCTGGCCCGAGAGAAGTCTCACCATTGCATGTTTCATGTCCTCCCTCTCTTGTTCTATGTCGTCGTTGGGGAAGTTGTAGGCACCAGCGCGGAAGCTATGGTATCGACGACCATTCTCAAACATATAGTCCCGAACAGACGACCCGATGGATGTACTTGCAGTGCTCATATTGTCGCTCCCGTATCCGGCATCGGATCCAGCATCGCCTATGGAACTGTATTCGTCACTATCGGCAACAATGTTGTCCTCGGCTTGAGCAAAAGCCTGTCGAGACATGGCTTCCTGCTCCGTAACCGATAGGCCTGGAAACATAGAGACACCATTTGGATGAGTAAGAGGAGACGTGATGGGTTGATGCTGGTTCTCAGTATCTGAACTTGGGGAGCCTGGTGTACGACTAACTCCATACACGTCTTTAAAGATGTCGAAGGGGTTTACTGCTTGCGATGAGAGCTCAGTGCTGCCGTCAGGAATTCTCTGGTCGACAACACCGGTTCCAGATGGAATTGATATGCTTACTTTGGCATTCGCTTGATCTCTGGCCTCTGATCGTTCGGGATCATTTGGCTTGCCATCGTGGTTCGTAGTGTCTTCCCGGGTAGAAGGCGGGAATGCCTGTGTCTGGCTGTGTGGTTCTGGGTCCATCTTATTCCAGAACGAATAAGAGCCGGGAGGAAGACGGATATAACCAAAGAGCAATAGGTTGTTTGGTGTTGTTTGTGACTGCGAAAGCACAACTTCCAAATGAGGTAAATATACGTTACGACAATTTCAACACAGGGAGTGTTTTTTACGCCGATTCTCTCAAAATTTTGCCAACAAGGAAGCAATTGGAGACGCGGTCGAAGTTGTTGGAGTGTTCCGATGACGAAGCAAGGTTGTTTTAGGGTCGGCCTAGGCAAGTTTTGTAGGATACAGGGGGGACTCCCTTTGAGATTTGAATACAGCAATTGAATCAGACAGGAATCTTGCTTTCAAGGCCACATCAACAAGATGAGCGAAAACAGATCCAAGGTGATGGAATCAAGCACAGTAGCATCTGTAGATGGAGAAGGGAGACTTTACGAGGCGCCTCCTGCAATGGATAGGTTGACTTACATTGAGCTGGTGGGGCTGAGGTGGCAGGTGGTAGGTATGTAGCGTTGGTATCTTGACCCAAGCGCCAGTGAACGGCGATCCATGGACCATGTACATGTATTGCACTAATAAATCAAGGTGCGCCATAGATCGTGCCAAGAGGTCGGGTGGCAGATTACCTCCATGCCGATTAGAAATATAAAGCGAGAGACTGCTCCAGCCAGGCGGCCCTTAGTACGGAACTCTATCATTTGGCTCTGTACTACCAGTGAACTACGCTGGTGATAGAAGTTCTAGCCATCACAAACAAGCAGGAGGGCACAGGGCGAAATATGTACTTGAGTAAATTCGGAGAATCAGAACAAAGAACATGGCTTGGTACTTTCGAGGGGATTTCCAAGTAGCCTAAAGCACCTAGCCATGAATGAGCATTGTCAGCCATGGATCCATTACCAACCTTGATAACTAAGGTAGGTAAAAAGCAAGCAAACCAACGGATCCCAACCAACGACAGCGCACCTACTATACTATGCCCGGGGGCAACGAACGTAGTGCGACAAATGAGCGAAACTGCTCATAAATGATACGTCAGAACGAATTTCTATTCGGGGTTGAGGTGCGGGACTGCTCCGTGACAAATGGTCCGAGGGATAACATCTCGACAAGATGGCCTTCCGGCCTATAAAATGGAAATGATATTTAATATTCCGTAGTGGTTATCCAATTGCCAATAATAGTGCTACAATTGTATGCAGGGCCGCCAGGGTAGGCTTGGCAAGGTGCTAATTTGTGTCCACTTTGGGAGAGGCTTCCCACAATAACTACCACCCATAGCTAACTCAATTCTATGCTAACATGATAACGTCATCCATATCGAACCGAGGCACTTGCTGGGAGTGATCTCTCGGTAGGTCGAGAGTTCGAGCTGCCATTAACCCTCAAGATGCCCCAATCCAGGTTCGTTCATTGTGTTGGAAGCCCATCTTTCAACCCAGATGAACTCATTGAGGATGCCGACCGTCAGAGAGAAGCTTTGAACCACCTGTTGAAGAATGATCTCTTCGGCGCTAGTCGAGTACTTTTTCAACTCCCTGATCCGGATCCCTATACGTACCATGCCGTGGCAAGTGTGAAACTCGCCCAAGTCCAGTCAGTTATCAACCTTGGAGGTGTCAATGGTTTACACGCGTGGTATCGCAATGAAGATGGCTCACCTGTAAGGACTTACCTATGGGCAATGTCCGAGGAGTAAGAATCCGTGAAACTGACATACGAGTAGAGAGAACCACCTCCTCAAGCTGACATTGAAGCATACACCTCTATCTTCAGACCATCAACAGCTACTGCTGCATTTCTTAAGAATCTAGGAACAAATGCTAAGAAAGACTCCATCAGGCGTGAAGTCGCAGCCAACCTTGAGAGCAAGCGGTATCTGCACCCTGGGCTTGTAGCGAAACTCACTATCCCCAAGAGCAAAAAAGCACCCAGCGCAAATCCCTATCTCGATTTCTGGATGTGGTCATGCCACTCTCTTGAATGGTGCGGCCCTTGCCTGGCATCAGAACGTGTTCCGATGTCCCATCATGTTCTTCCAATTTTCATGCATCACTTTGGCTGCGCAACACCAACTCACGAGAGCCTGGCTATCCTCAAAATTCTGTCTGACGGGCGCCCGATTGTCGACATCGGTTCTGGCAATGGTTATTGGTCCTATATGCTCCGTCGTTACGGCCTCACAGTGCATGCGGTGGATAACATGCAGAGCGAATGGAGAGTCAACTGGGTCAACGACACAGTCATATCGGACGGCGTGAAGTGGCTACGCAAGAATTCGAATGGTGAAGGCATGGTTCTCTTGCTTGTGTATCCTGTTGTTGGTGGAGGCGTTGGCGGCGGCACTGAGGGAGGATTTACGCGGAACCTGGTGTCTGCCTATGGCGGCGACACTATCGCAGTTGTGGGTACGCAGAATCGAAACGGTTACACAGGATTCAAGGGAGTCACCATGGATGAGTTTATGGCGAAGGAGCATGAGGACTGGACTATGGTAGTAAAGGTAGCGTTGCCATCCTTTCCTGGGAAGGATGAAGCGTTATATGTCTTCCAGCGAGGCGAACGAGTGCCGCAAGAATAGATTCAGGTGATTTGGGGCCATGATAGGGAGTTTCTCAAGACAAATGCCTACTCAGCAGGGGTTTCTGCCCATGGTTCTGACTTATTGACCAAACACGGTAGCCTACCACTTGATAAAAGGACCTCTACCATCAAACATAAAACTCATCGTTCCTAAGTAGGTACTTACTTATGCAGAGAACCGTCCGTCATACCATTCAACTTTCTTACCTTGCCTCGCAATGGTCAACTGAATAGGTAATCAATACAACGTATATTTGATTCTTCCAATCCAATCCAGTCACATCATGTTTCGTCCTCAATCTCACCTGCATCAGCCCCGCAAGGATGGGACAATATGTTGTTCTCAGCCTCTGCGACAGCCACCACCAAACCCCAGCAAGCGGCATGGTCAAGGTTCTTAGCGCTCGGGGTCCCCCGATCTCCCTCCGTTGGGCCCCTCAACAGCTGTTTAACTGGTCTGCCCTGTGGGCATTTCTTTCGCTTCCCTGTGTGACCCCTGTCCTTCTGGCCCTATGACGATCTCTCTGGCTCTCTTCATCCACTAATAAGAGAATATTCCAAGAGCTCCAGCTCCAAGCACAGCAGGAGTAGGTACCGTAGCTGCGTATGTTGCTGCAGGTCAGGTCTCTTTCAGCCCCTCAATTCTCTCGGTCCGCCCGCCATTGACGCACTAGGCGGCGTGTGACCATTTAATAAATGTTGAGTTTACTGCTCGATTGGGCATCTTCTCTCGAACTTAACCATTTCTTCATAATAAGTGCCTCTCCTCATCCTCGAACTCGTGCTACTCAGTTTGCCTCGCTACTGAAAACCTCTCTCAGTTGGCGCCCCTCCTGACCCGAGACTGGGACCCATGCCTACAAACCAAGAATCCCCGCTTCTATTTCAACAGCTGAGCTCTTTGCCTCTCCAAAACAAAAACAGAACACAACGACACTGAGACCATGTCTCTCAAACCTGATGACCGGTCCCGCAAGGATCGATCTCGATCTCGCTCTCGTGACCGCCGTTCAAGGACTGATGTCGCACCTGAGCGCCCTTCCTACAGTGATAATCGCGAACCAAGTTACATCTATCCAGAGGATGATCTCAATGATCGCTATAGTCGCCCAGGCGCACCGCAAGCAAGCGGCGCTCTGCCGTATCCCGAAGAGGGAGGCATCTATCCTGTGATTCCCGGAAACCCATCTCAGTACAGCTACGACTCTCAGCCGCCCACTTATCGAACCGCTTCTCCGCCAAGAGACTCGCCATACCGTTCCTCGCACGACAGGGTCGACAGCAGCCTTCCAGGAGCCTTCCCAGATGACCGCCGCCGCGAGAAAGATAGAGATCCCTACATTCAAAATTCAGAGCCTCGTGCTAAAGAAGACGAAGACAAATTTAGCTTCCTGCCACAGAAGTACATGCGCAAGCTCACTGGATCTTCAGGCAACGACAAGGAGAGGGACAAGGATGACGATGGCTTAGCCTACGGGAAGCCTCCCGTGCCTGTGCGGCCCAAAGACTCTTCGGACTTGGCTTATGGAAAGGCCACCGGAGCTCCGTCAACTGCTAGCCAGGTTATGACTACATATAACCCTGCCCCAGGTTCTGAAGACCCATACTATGCGCAACAACCACCCTACGGATATTCTCATCGAGAACCTGCAAGTCCGTCCGTTGACCAGTATGGTTCACGCAAGACAAGGGAAGATGCACGATACGACGACACCTACGGCTCCGGTGCCAATGTCATGACCGCTGAGCCTCGAAGCCGCGACGATGAGAAGCACCGTGACCGACGCAGGGACAGGTCTTCCGGTCCCCGAGGCAGCTCAGACCGCTTGACTGTCGACTCGAGCAGTCGAAAGCGCGACAAGTCACGAGACAGATCACGATCCCGCCGGAGAGATAAGTCGCCTTCACGAGATACTCTGGGAGTAGACAAACACCAGAGGCATAGATCACGATCAAGGGATGGCCATAGATCGCGATCTAGGGATAAGCACCGTAGCCGAAAAGACAAGTCCCCTCAGCCCCCCAGTGAGAGAATGTCGGGTCTCAGCATCAATACTGGGCTGACTGTGGGAGGCTTGGCCGCCGGCGGACTGGCTGGTGCATCTCTAGCCAATGCGCCTCCGTCGCCTATGCTCGAGTCATACTATGGTACTTATCAGGCCTGTTCGCCCATGCCGTCTCCTCTACTGCTCGCCTCGAAGCACCCAAGTGATGACAATAAAGCTCTTGAGGCGCTCTCTCCGTTGGGTTCTGATAATGAGGGCGATAGCAGACGCCGTAGTCGACGTGCCCGCTTCCATGACTCCGAAGATATCACCACTCAACTTGCACAGGCCCTCAAGGGAAGTCGCCGCCCCGATACCGAGCCACTCATTGAAATCCTACCAAGCTTGACGCATGATCAAGTGATGAAGCTTCGTGCGGACTACAAGGCACTTGTGAAGACGGGTTCTGAGCGCAAAGGCGTGAACATCGCCAAGCATATTCGTGCTCGTCTCAAAGATGAAGATCCGCTGTTGATGAAGGCCTGCTACTCCGTTGCTCTCGGCATGTGGGAGAGCGAGGCATACTGGGCCAATTTCTGGTACCAGGGCGACAAGACTCGCAGGGAGCTTCTCATTGAGTCTCTTATGGGACGCACCAACGGCGAAATACGTTACATCAAGGATGCCTTCACGGATAAGAAATATGACAACAGCCTCGTCAAGTGTATGAAGGAAGAACTCAAGGAAGACAAGTTCAAAAAAGCTGTTCTCCTTGTTTTAGAAGAGCGGCGCATGGAGGAATACGATCATTATGGTCGACCTGTGCCAATTGACTATGCTCTTGTTGACCAGGATGTCGCTGACTTGCGTCGATCTGTGAGGTCTGAAAAGGGTGGCGAGACGGCGATGATCAACATCATCATACTTCGAAGCGACTCTCATCTACGCGCCATTCTGCAGGAATATGAGCGACAGCATCGCTCCAACTTTGCTCGCGATGCTCTCAAGAAGAGCGGAAATCTTGTGGTAAGACCTAGCCTTTTCCCCCTTGCAATTAATGAATTAATACTAACATTGTCCAGGGTGAACTCTTAGCCCACATCCTCAATGGTGTTATCAATCGTCCTGTTCGTGATGCCCTCCTCATCCATCACGCCACCTCAGCGTCTCGTAAAGATGGCCTTCGCCGTGAGCTACTCATCTCGCGTCTCGTTCGATACCACTGGGATCCACACCACATGCGCGCTGTGAAGCAAGCCTTCCGGGAGCGCTACGGCAGGGGCATGAGAGACGCTGTTCGCGATGCGACGAGCGGTGAATGGGGGGAATTCTGTGGTGAATTATGCATTGCGCGTATGCCTGACGACATCAGAAAATTTGACAAGGTCAGCTATAGCGTGAGATAAGCGGATTATGATTTATGATTACATGAATAATATAAGGAATTGGGTGTGGCATGGAAGAGCTGCGTATCTTTTGCAGCACTTGGATCTTGGCGATACGTTACTGGATTGTCATCCGGTTATAGAAATAGCACTCTATGTACTTCAACCTTAACTCATTTCTTCAACTTGACGCTAACATCAAAGTTTGTTCGCTGGTTATGATCTCTTTGATCCTTTGCCTCCTCTTCCGCCCTTCCCTTTTCCGCCTGCACCCTTCTTGCTACCACCTCCGCCTCCAGCAGCATTTCCGCCAGTACCACCCGCCATCATGACCCTCACTTTACCGACCGGTACGACGTTGAATGTCTCTTCAGGCTTGAGCGCCTTGAGAAGCTCAACTTCACGCGGCCACATCCTTTCAGTGTCACGAGCGGTTTCATCAACAACACCCTTCTTAGTAGAAGCTGCCTTCCAACGATCGAGAACCTCTTTAACTGCTTTGCCCTTCTTGGTCGCACCAGGTTGCAACTTCGCTTTGTACTTGTAGCGTCCGAGAGCGTTCCAAGGGGCACAAACAGGGATGATCTCAAGGATCTCATCTCCGGGAAGAGGCGTACCAACAATGGAGTCAAGCACAGTCATCTGGCTGGCTTCGTCCTCATCAAGAATATCAACGCCTTCCTCCATCATAACACGTCGAATCTCCTCGTGTTCGGCAGTCTCTTTCTGCTCTCGTTGGTGCTGCGCGCGACGTCGCTCTTTAGCAGCAGCGAGCTCGAGCTCACGGTCCGCCTTAGCTTTTGCCTCGGCTTCAGCCTTCTTTTGTCCAACTGTTGCTCCGATCAAAGCTTCTGCGGCAGCTCGATCTTCCTCATCTTGATGCTTATACTTTGAGGCGATCTTCTTCGCCTTGCCCTTCTGGCCTCGCTTGGGGGGGGCTTTCTTCGAAGAGCTGGGGCCATTGTTCTTCGGCCTTGTGTCAACTGGCTTGCCAGCTATCTCGTCATCCGGTCTAGCTGACTCGTCATCTTCGCCCTCTTCTGCTTCTCCTCCCACGGCTTCATTTTCATCTAGTTCCGCCCCTTCTTGTCTATGAGCCTCGTCGGCTGTGTTATCCGAGATCTTGAGATCAGACAAGCCTTCTTCAGCATTTTCAACCTCGTCGTTGCGGTCTTCATCCTTGCCGAAAGCCTGAAGAGGGTTGTCGCGTGACTCTTCGTCTTGTTGTTCATCTTCGGATTCATTGTCAGAAGGTTCGGCTGATTGTTCTCCTTCAAGTTCGTTCAGATCGCCTGCCCTGTCTTCTGGCTGCGACGTCGCTGCTGCCGAAGCTTCATCGCCACCGGTAGAGTTGGCATCGTGTAGGCGATGCTTAACATGCTTGGCTTTGCTCTCCTCACTGATCTTAAATGCAACACCTAGACCGAGTAGAAGTTGAGCTGGAGGCAGAAAATTCTTCTTTCCCCGGATCATGAAACTTCCTGCTGGTAGAAATTCGCCTGTCGGTGCAGATTTGGAAACTTGATCGGCGTTTACCCACCACGCAGACATGCCCGCTTTCGAGTCCCAAGCATTCGACGAACACACGGCGAGTGATCCGGCCTGAGACAGTGTCGCTGGGGGAATGGGCGCATCAGGGGTTTTTGGATTGTTCTTGATAATAACGCTCGATGCCCCATGCAGATCTGCGTGGCAGTATACATCGCCTTTCCGGAGATATTTCTTGTAGATCATCTCATTTTGCTGGGCATCTTTGCCTCCGATCACAAGATATCCATCGGATGAAATAAACCAAACGAATTTCTCAAACCACATTGGTTTGCGGATTGGTTGAAGCAGTGCCTTTTCCTGTTTCAGCCCTTTTTTGAGATCCTCGGTGATTTTTTGCTCTGCATTCTTCAGAGCTCTTGAGGCCTGTTGCTGGGTCTTTTCTTCCTTTACGGCCGCCGTCTTCCGCTGGTCAAAATACTCTCGAGCATTGCTCCAAGGGCTAAGTCCAAGGTTGATTTCCACACTTAGGGCTTTATTGGCCTGTTTTCCCTTTGGTGCCAATGTACCTTCATCGTCACCAAGGGCGCTATCGTCGTCGTCCGTTTCGTAAGGGTCGTCTTCCTCAGGCTCAAATTCTTCCTCGGCTAGTTCAAGTGTAATGAGATTCTCGGCAAGGTTTAGAGGGAGTTTAATGATTTCAGCAACGGGGTTGTGCCGTTTTTTCTCGCGCTCAACCAATTTGCCGACATCTATCCAATCCATTCCTTGGCTGAGTAATCCATTGACAGCATCCATAGCTTCTTGAACTCGCTCAGCGTTCGCTTCAATGGCGGCGGCTTTGCGAAAGTTGAGGGCCTGGGCCTCTTGAAGCCCTTCGATTCGTTTGCTCTGTTCATTTCGCGCGGCCTCCAACTTGCGCTTCGCAGCCGCTTCTCGCTCGCTTAGTCTGGACTCCAGTCTCTGGCCCTCTAAAGATGAGAAAAATTCGTCAACTGTCTCATTGTATCCTGTGAATTCAAGGACCTCGACGGTGGGATCCTTTTTGAGTTTGTAGGGGACAAACGGATGAAAATCTTCGTAGAGAAGATTGTCACGCTGCGTCTTGGATTCGTCACTAGCCTCTTCTCCCTCAATTCTTTCCCTGCGTTTCGCGAATATGTAGCCAGTGCATGCTTCTGAGCTGGTGAGTTCTTCTATACTTTGTCTGGCCTCTTGAAGTGACTTCACTAAATCAGCCAGCAGCGTTTCATTGGCCAGTATTTCATCAGGCTTGATAGTGGTGTCGAAATCATTTGTGTGTAGCCAGTGGTCCACAAGTACTGGAGGCAATTCTGTAATTGATACAGCCAAACTCTTTCTCAGATCACCACCAGGCTTACCCTTCTGCTTCTTCGATGATGCAGTAGCGGTAGCTGCTTTTTCCACGGCAGTCCTTAGGGCATCTTGTACCCTTTCTCTTGTCAAAGGAGGTATTCCGCCAAAGTTCTGCCTGTTCTCCAGGGAATATTGTAGGCCGACTCGCTGAGGTTCTTGACCTTCACCTTCTGAAACGGTTCTTGCGAGGGCAAGGATCTTCAAGTCGGCATCCGTGAGAATAATGTTACCACTCTAAGAAATAAAGGTTAGTGGCTCGAAGTCTTTTCTGGATCGCATGGCAAATTACATACAGCAAAAAACTCCAAGAACAATCTGTACTGCCCATCACTGAACTCGAATTCGAGGACTCGATCAGTGCCCACTTGTCTAACTGACGTCAACCGTCTGGTCTTGAGAAACTTTCTTAGACGTGCAACAAAAGCGGAAGGGGCCGCAGCAGTTGTACGCGCGAATTTCGTCAAGTGGCAGCGGAAGCCCGTGTCGATTACAAGCTGCTTTTTGTTGTCTGGTTTCGCAAACTTGAGTAGGAGGATTTTGGATGAAAGATCGTATACGTTGGAGAGTCGAAGAGTCACCAGTCGTTCCTGGAGCTCATGCGCAATGATCTGTGTTCGAAAATTAGGATAGAGTTCAAGGTAGTAAGTAGCTTTGGTAAAAGACCTACTTTGACATCCAAAGAAGAGAATCTTTGCTTCATTTTCAAGTGCTTCACCCAAAACAGCGTTACACAATTATGAAAATCTCAAGCTATACTAGCGACATCGTCATCGCAGGCAACTTGGTTGTCGTGGGGTATCTAGGAGGGGCACGATGCTGACATCATCCAGGTGCCACGTGACCGAATTCTATCATACCAATCCATTGTCCAGACCACCAAGGCACTGCCAGGCTCATGAGGACGTGAGAGAAGCTTTAGGGATTCATAAGAAACACAAAAATTGGTTGTTGCCCGTATGGGAATCTCATCTAATCCACAGAATAAATGCACTAGACTCTCTTGCTAAATAAGTCATATCGTGTTATCGAGAAGTCAAGGTAACAGTAATACGCACTGTAGCAGACAGTTGGGGAATTTCCTGGTTCTTGGATATACTATTGGAGCCCTTGGAAATCTAGGGGATATGCAGAGGACATGATCTGAAAATGCGCATCAGACTTGCATTAGCACCCTCATCGGGGTTCTGATAACACGCGTAACGCATCTTGTAATGCCCGCCCAAGATGTCATGTAATGTACGAGTTACCCCAGATTTGTCTCAGAAAACGGCTACGGCACAGCACAAGCCTCCACGAACTCAGCCTCGGATTTTGGCAGGAGGGTACACGTGAGAATCCAGCAGATGCCGTTGGGCCGAGGAATTCTATCCGGTTTGTTGACTCTGTGTAAAACCTCGAATCATCCATCCATCTAATGCAACGTCAAAGCCGTTCGCGAATCGTGTTTCGCACAGGTACAAATCTCGAACCGCGGCTGGAGCCTGACGCCAGAGGCTAGTGGTGGCCTGAGATTATTAGACGGTTAGACCCAGGTCGCAAATTAACAACTCAAATAAGGATCCATTGTCAGCAAATTGCTGCTTTCTAGTTGTCACAGCAACCAAAAGCCGAGACCACACCAAGGCTTGGCGTATTTCAATGGTAGTGCTTCTGTGCACTAGGTTAGTAGTTAGTTGATCTATTGATAGCGAAAATCTACTCCGTGCTCACCATGAAATAGTAGTAGACTGTGCTTCGACGGCGGAGAACACATGGGTGCGCCGTAATGGAAGAGCATGCTATCAATTGGACGGAGTCAGATGTCAATGGCTACATTTACAATGCATCGAATGCAGTAAGAGCAAAGCTTCCTGCAGCCAACGAACGACGTGATGAGCCGGCAGTATTTCAAACACAAGATCGTTCATGATAGGCCCAAGTATCCGTAGCTTTAGGTACTTGAGTCTCTGAAACTGAAGAAAGCAAGAGGCCACCATCAACGATGGTTTCTGAGGCCAAGCTGTTACCGAGGCAAAGTTAGGAACGCACTGACTTTACAGTAATTCGCGTCATGACTGTTTGGGGAACGACCACAGTTGACGACTGAACAGCACTTGCACTGATTAATGCATTTGCATAAAACGATGCTTCAGGGTCCAATGGTTGGCTTCCACGATAGCAACGGCAGGCTCATTACGACTGATTTCATGCCTGATCAGCCGCTGATGCTGCAGCTGAATAAAGCTGGTGCGCCGGTTTGAACCATTCGAAAGTTACTTAAATTGGGGAGGTTGGGATTTCACATGGCAGCCAATGGGAGAAAGGTTGCAACTTGCATGAGCCCCTCAAACAGTCGTCGTCCAACTAGGTATCTATCACTGAGATCCGAGGTTGATTCCGTTTCCGTGCTTATCACCCTTTCTCCGGCCAATCTTGTTCGAATACATGAAATGCGAAGTGCAGTTGGGCACTTTCAGAATGGGCAGTCCTTATCATTTTTCATTCATCAGGCGGACAGACATGTGGTGAAGTGATAAAATGAGTGGTTGGGGATACTGTGTGGTAGCGCTCAAGGTACCTGGATGCTAGTCCCCGCCCCCTGATTAAACATGGTGCTTATGTGGCGTTCAAGAAGAAGAATTATCACTGGACAGTCGTTGTTTTGTTGTTTTGTTAACGATGCAGACTCCTCCAATTGCCAGGAACGGAGCACTGGTGCGGGTAGACGGGGAGAGCTTTACATAGATGAATGTGAAGGCAGGGGAAGATCTTCGACCCCAGGCTTTTGAAATGACGGGATGCCGCTCATCACACATCACAGTCACCCAGGTTCAATGGATGCGGAGCGGTGACGGATGCGATGTCTCATATCTCGTATATGGGGTTGTGTTCCACTTTCTATTACTGTTGGCAGTTGGGAGCCATGGAAGCATGGGCCCTTCGGATACGTGCAAGGACGAGAGAAGATCGGAGCTGGAAGAGGAATTGCGTGGAACAGGATGGGCGGATAGCTGTGCAACCCGTGCTGACGACGCGGACAGCTAGGTAGCTGGCCTCTTCGTGACTGGCTGAAGCTAAGGTCAGGCTAGGTCAGATAAGGCAAAGAGCTTCGAGAGCTTCGATGGCTGGCTGAATGTCTCTGGCTGAGACGCAGGAGGAAGGGATAAAAGTGGTACTCCGCGGCCAAGACGGGGCTGCAATAATCAGAGTGGGTGGGGGACACTACCATACGGGGTTTAGGTCTTAGGCTTATACTCGATTTGGTAAGAGGTAAATAGAACGACATACTAACCCCCTGGCAAATAAACAAGACGAGTGGTAAACAAGCAATCGGCGACAACAACCCAGAGACAATCGACACGCCCATGGGGGTGAGAGAGAGTAGTAAAACGATGGAGAGGGCAAAGTGCGTGAGAAAGGGCTGGGACAGAACAGGACAGAACGGATCAACAGGACACAGCGCTGCCGAGGGAGCAACACAACACTCAGTTTGGCACAAGTCGTCCAATCCTGCCCCCGTCTTCAAAAGCCCAGTTTCGTTCTGCGTCCTGTTCGGTCCCTCTTCTCCTCCTACTCCCTCCAATTATCGCCATCCACATCAACATCGTCAAAACAAAACCTCACCCAGACAAGAAGAAAAGAACGACTGAAGGCCCTCGCTCGCCATCTACCGATTCTTTTCCATTCTCTTCGACTTTTGTTTCTAGGAACAAGAGCCAGAGAACTTCTTGTCTTCCTTTCGAGTTTCGGAAGGTTGTATGAGAAGCTTCTCTCGCGCCATCAAAAGTCGCAAATCTGGACTTTGAGGCTCGCGTCCCGGTTCCCTTTAGCATCTTCCCATCGACATATCGGGAATCCGAATCCCATACACAGACCGTTACCGAAACAAAAACCCACGAAGAGGTTGAGATCAAACCCCAACAGCCCCAAGCCGGACGGGAAGGTCAATACTCTTCTGTCTCTGTCACCGCCGAACAGGTTCCTCCTCGCGGAGAGCAACGCTTTAGCGAAGAAGAGGTCCGTATTACGCGTGAAGAAGAACGTTACCGCCGTCCCGGTGTCCAAAAATTCGAGCACGAAGAAGAGCACTTTACTATCCGTGAAGACTCGCGACGGTATGTCCGATTTTACAACTTCCTTGGCCCCCTGGTTTTTTATATTGCCCGTTTTCTACCTATTTGCCAACCGTGTGAGACGAGTCCGCAATGGCCTGCGAAATCGTTGCTCTCCAGGTCAGAGCAGTTCTCTCTCCTCCAGGTTGATCAAATGGAACATGTCAAAGCATGTCTTCTATCACTTGTGACGGTAGCAATTGCCGTTTCCCCCTGAGCATTTCCTCCTCAGTCCGATTTTCACTCTCGCTTTCCTCAACTTGGCTGGCCACAACCCACTCGACAAAGGCGCTTCGGCCCCTTGAGTCCCCAGCCATCTCAATTCATCACATCACATCTCACCACACACCGTCTCGCATCACACCCCTACCCATGCACGCTACCGCGCCAACCACCTCAGCTTGGCTGGGTACCCAATTTGCTTTTGCTTCACATCCCCGGTCCACTAGTGCGCTTAAGCCTTCTGGCCTGAGCAAGGCGGTGGAGTTACCTCAGGGGCCGCCCGCCTCCCGTTGCCATATGATACGCAAGCGAGATACTATAGACATCCATCAGCTAACCCAGACAAATCCAGACCTGAACCTCCCTCTCAATACCAACCCTCTCAGTACCAACCACCCTCCCAATACCAAACTTCTCACACTCACGTAGAGGTCGACACCCACCGTCATCCCTACTACTCCACCCCCATCGATCTCGCTGAACGTGAATACCGCCAGCGTTACCGCCCTGCCCAAGCCTTTTCCACTGAAGACCCTACTTCCCACTCTCACTCTCACTCTCACCACCAAACTCAAGACAACTTCCAAGCCAACAACTACACCGTTGAAGGCCGACCCGCTCCCCAATTCTATTCCTCCGAAAAGACTGAAATCAACAACTTCACTGTTGACGGACGTTCATCTCGCCCTCAGTACAACCAGACCGAGAAGACCGAGTTCAACAACTTCACTGTTGACGGCCGTTCTTCCCGACCTCAATACACTTCTGAGAAGACTGAAATCAACAACTTCACTGTTGACGGCCGCTCTTCCCAGCCCCAGTACCGCGAAACCAAGACAACTCAGGTCAACAACTTCACCGTTGACACACCTGTTGCTCGTCCATCTAACAAGAAGGACGTGAGATTCACTGAAGAAACCGTCGAGACTACCAAGGTCGACAACAACAAGTCCAAGATGGGTTACTACGACGACGACGGTTAGTGAATACCAGATTTTAGAGTAATAAACTTGTGAACAGTCCAAGCTAACTGGGTCAGCAGGTCACTACAACTCTTTCCGCGCCGGTGCTCACAAGCTCGGTGATCGCATTGCCCACGGAGGTCGTCGCGATATTGAGATTGACATCCACGAGGGTCCTCGTCCCTCTGCTGACTGCCTTCCCAACACCGTCAGCATTCCCTGCCACCACATCCGTCTGGGTGACTTCTTGATGCTCCAGGGCCGCCCCTGCCAGGTCATCCGCATCTCCACCTCCTCTGCCACCGGTCAGTACCGCTACCTTGGTGTCGATCTCTTCACCAAGCAGCTTCACGAGGAGTCCTCTTTCATCTCCAACCCTGCCCCCAGCGTTGTCGTTCAGTCCATGCTCGGCCCTGTCTTCAAGCAGTACCGTGTCCTCGACATGCAGGAGGGTCAGATCGTTGCCATGACTGAGACCGGTGACGTCAAGCAGGGTCTCCCCGTCATTGACCAGTCTAACCTCTACTCCCGCCTCAGCAGCGCTTTCGAGTCTGGCCGTGGCTCCGTCCGTGTCCTCGTCCTCAACGACGGTGCTCGTGAGCTCGCCGTTGACATGAAGGTCATCCACGGCTCTCGCCTGTAAGCGTGTTCAATGTTTTCTGAAGACGGGCAGCCGCTTGTAACGCGACTATTTCCCAATACCATAATGAGTTGATGAACAGCACTACTGGGCTTACCTCGGTTATGAGGAGTAGGTCCAGGCTGTCCTGAGAGTCACCTGTATAATGTCAAGTTTTCTGGGGATTTGTTGTATGTATCAAGATGGTTCAAGTTTGTTTGTATCGAGACTGGATAAATCATGTTGGCTAGCTGGAAATATTGGAGTCTTTTGCGTAGATGGGAAAGTTCTGTACATGGACTGTAGTAATTGTCAATTGATTCCGCATCTACATAAAGCTAAACGTTCATATCCCGCCCGGTCACTGTCTGTCTGCACTATTTAAGGTTTAGGAGTCGTAACTGAGCTCTCAAAGTTCTAACATCATGAACTAACCACATACGGAAACATGCTACCTCCCTGCTGTTTGATACGCGGCGCAGACGTGCCGACACTTCCTATCGCTACCCTACATTTCAACTGCCGTACTCTGGCTTGTGTGTGGTTCAGTGACGTTTTGGCCTTGTTCATTATTCTCCTGGTGAGTGTCTCTTTTATTATATATAAGAAATATTTATTCGAGCCTTGACTGTCAATCTGTTCATGATGGTCAATATGGTCATGATGGTCATGATGGTTGAAGCATCTTGCGTGTTCAGAGCTCTTATCATCAAGGTATTTCCCCGCGCGAGGCTAACTCAATACAGAGCTGAGATGGTTGGGTACACAGCCTGACAATCAATCACGCAAGCTCATGCTTGATGAGACAGCGCGTGACGAAACTCTGTCACAAGTTCTCCCCAAACCTTGATAGCGCACGAGTTTTTCTCCTACACATTTACTTCTTTGAACCATCACCTTACGCATTCTCGTGTATGAAAGTGACCATGGGTGCTCAACCATCAAAGCCAACACTTCACGAGAAGGCTGTCATGGAGCGCCTCCGTAGTCTCCAACTCCAGGAGGATGACGAATACGTCGAAATTAGCAGCGACGCTGAGAAGGGTACGGCTGGACCCTTGACTCGTGAGGCTCAAGGTCTATCTGTCCATGTCCTCGAGTCCTGGCAGTCTGCTATCCTCAAAGATCCCAAGAACAAGTGAGATTTCCTGCTGTCAGGGCGCTTCTATCGAGGCTAACATTCACCGAGACTCGCACTCACGGCACTGAGCTCAGCAAACCCGAGACAGGTGCTCACATCACTGCCGACCGAAATCGCAGACCAGCAGATCTTTAATGTCAAGATCCCATTCGAGGGAGAACCGATTACGAACCAGCGCTCAAGCGGCCGATGCTGGTTGTTTGCCTCCACAAACGTGTTCCGAGTTGCCATCATGAAGCGATATAATCTCGAGAGCTTTGAGCTGTCACAGCAGTATCTCTTCTTCTGGGATAAGCTTGAAAAGGCGAACTGGTTCCTGGAACAGATCATCGATACCGCAGGAGAGGATCTCGAAGGACGTCTCGTTCAAACCTTACTGGGCGACATCGTTTCTGATGGTGGTCAATGGGACATGGTCTATAACCTTGTCGAGAAGTATGGTCTAGTGCCACAGACTCTCTACCCTGATACATGGAATGCCCAGAGCACGGGTATTCTTAATAGTGTTATCAAGACCAAGCTTCGTGAATTCGCACTCAAGCTACGGGGCCTGATTAACTCCAAGAACGGTGTCTCAGCTACCACTCTCTCGTCGGCGAAAGACAAAATGCTTCGTGAGATCTCTCTCATCATGACTCTTCTCCTTGGCCCACCACCAAGCTCCGAGGAAACCTTCACCTGGCAGTACAACGACAAGAATGGCAAGTCACATCAGCTCAAGACTACACCTAAAGAGTTCGCCAAGAACATATATAGTTCCGATTTTCGCATCACTTCTAGCACCATCGAGAGTATGATCTCACTCGTGGACGATCCTCGGCACGAGCCGCTCTCTCTCCTCTCTGTTTCACGACTTGGTAACATCGTGGGTGGACGTGGCGTGAGTTACGTGAACGTTGATATCGATACCCTCAAGGGAACATGCATAAAGATGCTCAAGGCTGGTCTGCCTATTTTCTTCGGTAGCGACGTGGGTAAGTTCTCCGACTCCAAGTCGGGCATTATGGATCTTGACCTCATCGACTACGAACTTGGCTTCAACACTAGCTTGCTCGGCATGAGCAAAGCACAGCGATTGACAACACAAGAGAGCCAGATGACCCACGCTATGGTGTTGACTGCAGTTCATCTGGACGAGGAGACGGGCAAACCTGTCCGTTGGAGAGTGCAGAACAGTTGGGGCACTGCGGCTGGTGACAAAGGATGGTTTGTTATGAGTGATGCTTGGCTCGTCGAGTTTGTTTATCAGGCTGTTGTAGACCCTCGCTTCTGCAGCAAGGAGGTTCGCGATGTGCTCAAGAAGGAAGCGATTGTCCTCCCACCATGGGATCCTATGGGCGCCCTGGCCTGAGTGAGCGTTCTTGTTACGGATGCGAAGGTATTGCTATGAGACGACATTAAGACTCCTTTTTGTATCAGACCGATGCTTGCCGAGAGAATTCAACATAGTTTAACCACCCCCCTAACGACCGTAGCACAACCGTGCTCCGTGAAACCTGCCATGGAATCATTCGTGGGTCGGTTACCAGGTCCTGAAGTGATGGTATATTCAAGTAAAGACAAACTATATTACCTGACAGGATGGCCATGGGAGTATTAGGGAAATAGTCCGGTGATGCTTCTCTTGCAATCCAGTGCCGGCTTCTAGCGAGGACCTGGGTAACTTCATGTGGTTTCATCTTGCCTGCTTTTCGAATATGCCCACGACCTCATTTTGACGACATGGGAACAGATGCGGTCCCCTCCCAAGCCATGGTCACAATGTACGTTAACTCGATGCAATAGTAGCATCAATCTCTGCACCTATTTTCCCCCCCATACGTCGCGATCCTCTTTTGTGGTATACATCAAAGGCGATGAGGACTTAGCATCTGGTCCCCAGATCTCTATACCCGCCCATGGGATCTCTTTTCCGATATAACTACTGCACAAAGAATTTATGCTGACCCATAGACAAGTAATGTTGGAATCTTTGCATGGACAAATCTACTCCGACACCGAGCGACATGTTGGAAGAGCGTCACATCTGATCCATGCGCATTGCTGCAGCGTCTGCGGATGCACTTGTTCTCAGCCAAATGGTTATGACTAAAGCTGTAACATTTAAGCTTACGTTCGAGTCCTTTCCCTAACCGAAAATAATCTGAGGCATGCCCTTTCATGCACTGGCTACCTTTGCCCTTGCTTTGTGGCAGACGGGTTTTCATATTCCACGGCTACGTGAGGTGCCGGCATCTAATTTATGGCAACTTGATCGCAATCTAGCCAGCAGTTGGAGTGTGACTGATGTCAAAACTCATGCTTGCTTGTGGTCTCTCCATGAGAAGACCGCCGGTCGTATCACGCGCAACCCGATTTCCCCCGGGGATTCTGCAGTTGCTTCGCAGGTTGTGTCTCTTCAAAAGCAGTCTCCATCTGTGGTTGGCTTCTTTTCAGTACGAGAAGCCTCGTTTCGAGATGGCCTGGCAGGTATTGGAGAGTTCATACCGCTGGGGAAGCTAATAGTCTTAAGAAAGTTCTGGGCATCAGGAGGCACGTTAGTTTCAGGAAAGGTCTTCTCTCGAGAAGGCTCGTGGACTACACAAACGCCTTCTTCCTCCAAGGAATTTTCTTGAACTCGTCCACCTTTCCTAGACCCTTTCCTCCATATAGTCTTAGAGCTTTCCTGATGGCCGATGGGTTTCCTCGCTACCAATGGGGCAACGGTAGAGGGATCCTGCCACTCCCACAACGTATATGCATCGAAACCGTTCAAATTCATAGTACAGCAGAATCGAACCACCTGAGCTCCAAAGGAGTTACCTGCGATGGTTTCTTCCATCGGACAGACACGTCAGGGGCCGTCTAAACACAGTCCATGTTTGGAACTCGAATACTGCTGAGAACAATCACCTAACTAAAACTACGAGGTTCTGTGTTGGAAAGGCAGGTCGAGTCTCCGAGTAGTGCAAACATTGATCAGCCAGGATGAATGGTCTCATAGTTCTCGATTACTCATACTCGAAGGTACAATACTCTTAGCATAGCTGTTAAGGAGCTATCGCTCCCGGTTTGCTAGTACTCTTAAAAAGGAGGCCACCAAGAAAATGCATTGAGTAAGTAACTTGGATGCTGATAGGAGGTATATCAAGCTTTTCTTATGGAAGGCTCCCACGACCCAACAACTCTCCCAAGTACTGGGACTAGGAGCTGATAATTTCGACGTGACAGATAACTAAATTCATGTTTTTTCGCATTGAGTTTGTGCGGCCATGTGGCAAACTTTTACAAAACCAGCATAAACCAGTTCAAGCAAGACTTGTCACCCCATGAGTAGAAATGTGACTGATTCCCTCACCTACCAAAAGGGTGCTGCGATATGAGACGGCAGTAGAATATTGGAATGGCGTGGGCTGGCCTAGCCAATTTGTATAAGACACACCTGGTTGAATGTTTTTCGAGCGTTGAGTGCGAAGTAGCCATCCGCTGATGGCTAGGCCTGTCTGCAATGCAGCAATTGATAGATCAGCGCTGCTGTTATCACTACCTATTAACTAGAGGCTTGTTTTTGTGTTAAACCTTGAAATATCGGAGTATGCGTCTAACGAAGCTGGAAAGGTGCTGATGACTTGGCATACAGCGCTAGGTACTGGTTAAATGATTAACACGGTTAAGAATATGTACCTACGGAAATTTACGGAAATCCATAACTAAAGATTAACCACCTTGATGCGGTACTAACATTGGTAGGGCTGTGTAGATGAGTCAGCCAAATAGAATTTTTCTTTTTTTCTTTTTTAGTTATACATTGCTCGCTTCGCCTGGATGCTTGCATGGTCCCTTGTCCTTCTGCCAGTATAACCAGACTTGCAATTATCGCGCCTGAAGATTTGACCAGAAATCTCTTCCAAAAATGAGCGAAACACTTGACGCGGCGCCGCCGCATGCTACCTTCGATGTAAGGACTAAGAATTCTCAAATCCCGATGTAGTGCTGACCATTGCTGTCAAGACCGTCCTCGTCTTGGATCTTGGATCCCAGACCAGTCATGTTTGTTCTCTACTCCTGCTATGTGGGTGATAAGAACTAATTAAATAAAGCTCATCTTGAGACGGCTGCGATCTATTGGAGTTTACTCTGAGATGCTACCATGTACCCAGAAGCTCAAAGATCTTTCCTGGAAACCCGTTGGGATCATCCTTAGCGGGGGTCCGTCAAGCGTGTATTCTCCCGATGCACCAAACGTGGATCCGCTCGTGTTCGAGCTCGGTGTTCCTGTGTTGTACGTTGAACGCCAAAAGAATGATGAAAATGTTACTAATGTGCCATGAAGAGGAGTTTGCTACGGCTGTCAACTAATTGGTATTATGCCCCCTGGATATGTCCGAGTGACTATTGACTAACGGCTACCCCAGCATGGCGAGTAGACCCAAACAATGTGGCACCTGGCGTGGCCCGTGAATACGGAGAGACTTCGATGGCCATTCGTAAGATTGGTAACCATGCTGACCGTCTCTTCGAGGGATTGGGAGACTCTTTGAATGGTTCGTTGTGCAGATCTTGTTCGTCTGTCCTGGCTTCATGGTATCTAACGTTCTCTGACTACAGTTGTAATGAGTCACTTTGACAAGCTCGTTCATCTACCCGACGGTTTCAAGACCATTGCCACCACCAAGAACAGCGAGTTTGCTGGCATTGCCCACGATTCTCAGCCCGTCTTCGGTATGTGTGTCTTCTCGAAGCTGTCGTTAAGCTTTACTAATAAGTATGATTGACAGGCATCCAATTCCACCCTGAGATCTCTCACACAGAGCGGGGAACTGACATCATCGCCAACTTCGCTCTCAAGATCTGTGGTGCCCGAGCGGACTGGAAAATGGACAACTTCTCAGAGCGAGAAATTGTTCGAATTCGAAAGCTGGTCGGCGACAAAGCACAGGTTGTATGTGCTCCCATCTACCCAACGTCCTATGTCAACTCACTAATTACTTCGCAGATTGGAGCTGTTTCCGGAGGAGTTGACAGTACTGTGGCGTAAGATACCCAGGTCAAAAGCCCTCTATCGAACAGGGTTTTACTGACGCCTCCATACAGGGCTAAATTATTGACGGAAGCAATTGGAGACCGCTTTAAGAGCATTCTAGTGGACACTGGTGAGATCTTGTCGCTTGACAACGTATTTACGCCTTACGAGCAATGTTCTAATGTGCTTTAGGTCTGATGCGTCTGAATGAATGCGAACAGGTCAAAGAAACCCTGGATAAGCACCTGGGGATTAACCTCACTGTGGTGGACGGATCTGATCTTTTCTTCAGCCGTCTTGCAGGAGTCACGGAGCCAGAAGCCAAGAGGAAGATTATCGGAGAGACTTGTGAGACTTACCCCTGGAAGCTAGCTAGCCTACCATGCTGACCCTAGATTAAGTTATCGACCTTTTTGAAATTGAGGCACTCCGGTACGCATATGCTCGTCCTCTTCTGAACCGCGGAAGACTAACTAATTTCTTCTTAACAGTATAGAGAAGGAAGCAGAAAACACACCGTTTGCCGGAAAGGTTGAATGGTTCCTTCAGGGAACACTCTATGGTCAGTTGTTCACTTTGCTCACCAAGAATCGAAAAGACTAACACCATATAGCGGACATTGTGGAAAGTTTGAGTTTCAAAGGAGCCGCCAGTTCCACCATCAAATGTAAGTCTCCCTGTTGCACACTTCTTGTTACGTCGTTGGGAGGAGCGAGAAGGGGAAATACGCCTGCGCTTTGGCAAGGCAAACCCCTCAATCCCAACTTCTTATGCACCTCGCGAATGCCGTTGCAGATACTAACAATTGCATAGCTCACCATAATGCGGGAGGACTTCCTGCTCGCATGCAAAACGGCGTAAGTTGCACCCAATTTTCCATAGTTTAATGGGAAGATACTGATAAACAACAGGAGGCACACCTCAAGCTCCTTGAACCGCTCCGAGAACTGTACGTGACCAGTCTTGAATAAGAATCTAATGAGAGGGTAATTGTCACGGTCGCTAATAATACATAGTTTCAAAGACGAAGTGCGGGCGTTCGGACGCCAACTGCAGATTCACGAGGAGCTCATTGGGAGACACCCTTTCCCCGGCCCTGGTTTGGGTATCAGAATCATCGGCGAAGTCACCCGCGAACGCGTCGAAATTGTGCGCAAGGCGGATCACATCTTTATCTCCATGATCCGCGAGGCGGGAATTTATGACGAGGTTCGACGCGACCACCTGTCTGTCATCTGAGAGAAATTTTACTGATCGATTTGCCAGGTCACCCAAGCCTACGCTGCGCTTGACACAAACAGAGGTAACCCCTTTCTTCCATTCTACGAATTTATATCGATATCTGACTTGTATTCGTCAACAGCCGTCGGTGTGCAGGGTGATGCCAGAGCGTATGGCTACATCTGCGTTCTGCGAGCCGTGACCAGCTTGGATATGATGAGTGCCGAACCCTACGAGTTTGAGTGGAGTCTTCTCAAGGCTATTAGCAGACGCATTGTGAACGAAGTTGACGGCATCGCGAGGGTGGTATACGACACCACGTCTAAGCCTCCAGGTGAGAGCCTCCTGTATGCTTCTCCTTCGCATGCTTGCGATATTGACAGACCGACAGGAACGATTGAATTGGAGTGATACTGCTCGCCGATAGTTCAAAGAAAAATTTTCCAGGCTGCCCTTTCAGCGCGGGCCTGAGATGGCGTTTAGACGGATGGATTAGATTTGCCGAATAAAGGGATAGGTGTCTTGGCTGCGGATCTGCGAAATAGGAGGTTACGACTCGACTCGACGCCCTAGCGACTCTGCAATGGAGGTCAATCCAGACTAAGCGACGGAATACGTTACCTCCGAGTCTTGATCAAGGATAACACTTGCCTTACGTAGTCTCACGATTTCAATGATTATGTGTTTCTTATGAGAATACTGGCGCTGGTCTCGTTAGGTTACCCAGTAACCACTTTTACTCAGCTCAAGCCATCATGCTTCACGACCGGTGATGAGGTTACCGAGACGGTTCTTGCAAGGCCAGATTATAAAAAATGCTACTTCTGGGGGATTGTACTCTGAAAGACCAGCGTTGTTTAGCCAGACTGACACCCCAGCCCCCTTTATCGGACGGTATTGATTAGGCACTTCGCGCCATATTGTGAATAGGATGCCCATCTGAGCTGAGCACAACGTGGGCATGAATTTGTTTCATTTTCGAAGAATTGTAGAGATATATACGTGTTTGTGAATAGTCTTCCACAGACCCTGTAGTTGAAGTAGAAGCCTCGCCTGAGAATAGCCAAAGGCCAGCACGTCAAGATCGAGAAGCAGTTTAACCGCAGTCGTGGATCAATTATACTCACAAATGCGTCTTGAGGTCCTCGGTGGTCATTGCCATCATTGATGTCCGCCACTAGCGGTAGGACAGTCGACGAGAGAGGCATGGTGAAGTTTGTCTATGAATTGGTTTACGTGATTACTGGTTATAAGGATATACTATGTCTTATCAAGACGGGCTCTTGAGGAGATTAATACATAGAGCGATAGGCTTTTCTGTGAAACAGAGTGGCCAGGAGCAGCAATGTTAACGAGCCAATGTTCCAAAATGTGAGGCTATCTCGTTTCATGTAGGGCTCTGTCACTTGCCACCTGAAGACCTGCAGATTCATATCATGGTAGCACAACAAAGGGGCCACAGGCACAGTTTCCAGACTGCCCTGTTGATGAATCTCCATAGTCTCAAGATCATAAGGGCTTTGCGGCGTTCCGTTTGATCGATGGAAGACAGATCTCCTGTAACTTGAAAAGGTCGGTGAAAGGCCACGCGGCCAGCCTTCAATAACATCTGCAGGTTAATGTGGTCTCTGATAAGTCTACGGGCATCTATCGAATAAGACAATGCTGTAGCTTTGACAGCGGCCCGTTCCCTGACTCGATATAGTGGCATGACAACGAGTAATGTCTCAGTAGACGCTGGGGACATGTCCTGGGAAATGTCATTGTTTTGTGATTGGATAGCCCAAGCGCAGACGTTGCATAAATTTCGATATAGACACAATTAATTGGATGAAAGGGTATGCTCTGTTGTCATCGGTCAGTCATGGCATGAAGTTGGGAGAAGATTCCGTTTGTGATGGTTGTCACCCCCTATTATGATTACTGGAATTTTCAAAATCGATCTTTTGGAAATCACAATAGGATAGCTGCTAGTTTCCGTATTATTATTATTTCGACAAACGCGCATGACAAAAATAGAACGGCCGCATAGGAGCTTCTCTGATTCACAGAGCAACACGCCTTGCTAAGGTCGAGAATGTGGCTGTTTGATGCCAGGAGTTTCGTTCTATTTGGGGGCTCTTTTTGTGCCCAACTCAACTTGCAAAACCATTCAGTTTAGATTTCCTTAAGAGAAAGGCATTGCTCGTCTCTTTTGAAGAGTGTAATATCAGATATCTCACAGAAACAACACCATTATACACTTCACTAAAGCCGAAGACCAAGCACAAATAGTCGATTTTTTCGTAACACTGTGGCAGAATATCAATAACCTGTCGACGCTTCAACCATTTGTGTCTCGTTTACTCCTACTCATCTAGCCGCCCGGGTCTACATTCCCAGCACCAACAACTAGGTGTCAAAGACAGAGAGCGAGGGAGAGATGTAAGCCAAGCTGTTCAACTCATCCAATAGTTCACTCCCAGCAACATACTAATGAGCTTGATCTGCCCATGTTCTTGTTCTTTATCGCTTCCAGTTATTCTTGCTGCAACATACTACAAATATCCATTTGCCACAAGCAATAATAACAAGACTTCGGCGCAGAATAAAACTTTAAAAGCTAGACAAGCCCAAGGCGATACGTCATTGTCCGCCAAACTACACCACCCACCATCGCGCCAGTCAACGCCAAAGCCAACGCTACCACGCCAAAACTCTCTCTCATACTTAGCGTCAATCTTGTAACGATCTGTTCAATGGGCACATGGTCGCAGAGCCTCATGATTCAAGAATCAGCACGGTTGAACATTCTAGCTCGGGTCTGACAGCCCCCTTGGCCTTAGTCTGGGACTATTCGCCTCGAATTCAAGGGTTCACGAGGTCCCTGTCCCTGACATCGAAGCCTGAAAGACTCATCTCCGCCAAATCTACTCCATAATCCAGAAGCTTCATAGATACGTACCTCAACATCCCGCTCTGGTATCAACGAGTAAACAACTACCCCAGTGGACCATTTTGCAGCCCAAGGCCCGAGCCCGAGCCCGAGCCTGAGCCTAAGCTTGAGCCTAAGCTTGAGCCTAAGCCTGGGATCAAGGTTGTTTGTTCATGCGGTTAGGTTTTCAGGCTCGAGTTCTCGTCGGTTGTCCCCGTTGTTACTCTCCAAGAGCCCAAAAACTCAGAGGTTCCATCACTCAATTGAGTTAGGAAGCCCGGTGAAAAGCCGAGGAAGGCTAAGCAAGTGCCACCGAAACTCCGCTCAGACACGGCGGAATACTGAATATTCTTGAGGTACCTACGACTCAATATTCTGGTGTTGTCAAGATGATAAAATGTAGATGCTGTGAAAAAGAAACTGTCTAATCCTTGTGCTATTAGGAAGAGGTCCATACGGTTACAAAAAGGCCAAACCGGGTAAACAACAACCCTCAAGTTAGTTCGATAGCCTTGACTACCTACCTAGGCACCTAGGCACGGAGGATTGAAGCGTCGGACCTACCTATCCTGCTCTTGGTGCTGACAATTGCATCCCGGCGGGGGACTCGCTCTCTGGCTCTTACCGAGATCCTCACATACACATGGTCTGTTCTGAAGACAACGATTGCATGGGGACTTTGACTGTCGGCTGCTTCAACTCAGTCTACCTACCTACGTTTACAGCTTGCAGTTTCCGATCTCCACGCCACTACATCGATCGTCATCGGTACTCCCACAGCCAGAGTCTACTAACAAGTTACTGATCAGGGGTGGTTGCTGGCAGCTAGTTGCTATACCCATAACAGAGTGCGATAGTCTGCTACTTTTCTCGGCGCATTGAGGTGTCGAGGGTTTGTTCCAGAAGACTGATAGGCCTCGACTCTTGCAAGACACCATCAACTGTCTCTTCCCTCATCTTCTTCCTTCTTCCTTCTCCCTGCAACTCTTCCCAATCTCTCCATAATTCTTGGTCCTCTCTGGTATCGCCTCTCACCCCACCTTGACCACCTTTTTGGTGGTGGACCCTCGTACAAGAGAGAGCACAAAGAAGGGCTGGCTTTCAAGACGCCTTGTTAGCCCAATTGTATTCTCCCTCGACTCTGTTCATGGCAGCATTTACGACTTGTAAGTGTCTACTGGAAGATCCCACTTTCGTACTTTAAATTTGTTGACCGACTGCTCGAATTAGCCCCAACCATTCAGTACACTAAAGATAGTCCTCACGAACTGGCTTCTTTATTGTACACGCCTGAGTCTCATTTTACCTTTCAATAGGCCTTCTGAGGTGCGAGCGAATTCAATTGCAGTCTCGGCTTTGTTGTACCAGAGAATTGCCCTCGCTACTCTCTATTTTCAATTACATCCTCTGAAACGCAGTGTTACTGTTTACTCTGCGTCATCTCAATCAGTGTCATCCGATCTGAACGCCACCACTCCAAGCGGAAGGGCATCGATAATAACGGGAAAGAAAGAAAATCATTCCTTGTCAAGTTCTCGACCTAGCCAGACATTTTATTTTGGCCGCAAAACGAAACCTGGGTCTTCGTCAGTCGTCACTATATCAGACATTACCCTACCTGGCCCTGCTACTTGCTCCCTGGTCCACGCTGACAAGGACTGACCAAGTTCGACCCCTCCTCACGTGGCCTTGGCTTCAAAGTACCATAAGGTTGATCGCCGTCATCCTGCACCACAGAACGATACGCCACGGCTGCCTCCAACCAGTCCAACGTCTGGCGTTCCAACGCTACCGCTTTTCTCCACGGCATCGCCCTTTGTCCAACGTTTCTCACGACTCGCCTCCGATTTCGTACCTTTGAGGTTTGTCTCGCAGCTGGCTCACAACAGCACACATAATTCGACAGCTCTGCGATCAAATAGGCTTCGCAATCCTGTGTAGCCCCACGTCATCATGACGGACCGTCATCGCTATCCGTCCTCGGGACGAGCGGCCACCTTTGCAAACCATGCGAGAACTTCTCTGCCATCAAGCATTGGCTACACTTCTTTGTACGCTGGTGACATGCACGTCATGCCGACTTCGACCCGACAGCAGCCCATTTCGACGACACCGCGAGGATATGTTACAACTACTTCTACAACACCAACCCCGAACACCACCACCCGGACGTACGCCGTTACTCAGGATCCTCGTTCACACAGACCGACTACACGGGATGTCACACGTTCCCAGCGGTCCTCCACACTAGACTCTACTAGTCGACCCCCAGTGATTGTCATGACCACCCAGAAGGACCGCGCCAACGGTACGAGTTCTCATTCTTCCAATGCTCGCCCCGGAAGTCCCTTGCGGGATGACTACCGCTCGAGCGATGGGCAGTTTTATACACAACCTGCCTCATCTATACGTTCACGCAGCACAGCCCGCTCCTATGCCGATCAGCCAGGAAACGACACTTTTGCTCGCAACAGCAGAGACCGTAGCAACAGCTTGGTACGAGACGACCCCTACCGCAACAGTCGTCATTCTGCTATATACCAGAATAATCCCCGCCAGAGCTCTAGTAATATCGACTATGGGGATGACGGTTATCAGTACACTAATGCCGGTGAACTGGTTCGCTATGACCTCGATCATTCAAGCCCTACGAGGACTCGCAGGCGTGAGAGTTTCGACCGTGGCTACTACCGCCCGAATATCAACTACAACGCGGATCAGCGAACGTTCAACGTGGATACCAGCCCAGACTTGAGTCGCAACTACATAACTACGAGCACAACTAGCGTCCCAAACAATCGGCAATACGATAACCGGGGCGGTCCTCCACCAAGTACACGAGGGTTTGACAAGATTCGAGGGTACGAAAGCCCACGGGATTTTGTTCCGATGCCCTCTAAGACCCCCGAACCGACCTTGGTAAAACAGGACACTCCCCTTGTTGTTGCGACTACGGAAACCACAAGACGGCCTCGGCCAGTGTCATTGTATCAAGAGGGACCACCCCGTTCTTCGCATCACGACGATTACTACCGGAGCCGAGAAGACGAAAGAAAAATGCGAGAATTTCGTGATCAGCCAGAATCCGAGCATACTTATGAGCCCGAGCGCGCATACGAGGCACCATACTTCCAAGATGACAGAGTTACTTCGCGTGGCTTCGGCATCCGAACTGACACTGCTGATGAACACGACGATCGCCGTGAACGTCGCCCGGAACAACCGAAAAAGCGATCAGATGAAGACTTGCCACGTGATACTGATTATGAACGCGATGATCGACGCCGAGGCCGGCTTGATTCCAAAGACACTCGCCGTGAGAGACGTGAGAGTAAGAAAGGGAGTGATGACGACGAGAAGGAACGTACTCGGTTTCGTGACAAGGTGGCCACTGGCCTGGGTATTGCTGCGACTGCTGTAGGCCTTGTACCTGCCGTCAAAGACGACGACAAACGCGACAAAGATCCTGGCAGACGTAAGGGCTCTGATGACGAGCGCGAACGTGAACGTGAAAGAGACCGAGATCGTGACAGGCGGCGAGATTCGATGAAAAGCGAACGGCCAAGAGTCTTGGAGCGTGATCAATCAAGGCAGCGTGACCAGGATCGTGATTCTAGAGAGACCAGTCGTCGAAACGGAGAATCTCGTAAGAGCACTGAAGCCGTTATCTCGTCGTCTGATTCGGATGAGGCCAAAAAGTCCACTCGGAGACGTCGCGATTCAAATGCCTTCAATCCGAATGATACTTCTGAACTGCGGCATCTCAAGGACCAACTGGCAGCCATGAAGACCACTGACAAAGAGAAGGAGAAAGAAACCCCGGTCGTGGTCGAAAATAAGTCACGGTCCTCTTCACCTACTCGGGAAACAAGAACAGCAACAGAAGCCCGTCCATTCAAAGACTCCTGGTCACCACCCGAATCCAAGCCATCTGGTCCTCCTGAAGAAGAATCCCGTGGCCGCGTATCCCAGCAGACCCCTCCGGACGACAAACAAGTCCGTGTAGTATCGCCTCCTCGCGATAAAAAGGATGAGAAGCCTCTCAAGGGTATTTTGAAACAGCCAAAGGTTAGCTTTCCAGAGGAGCCGAATCCCATTCGTGAAGGGGTTGCACCTCACAAGGAAGACAAGAAAGCCAGAGAAGCACCTGCAGGTGCAAAATGGACCAAGATCAGCCGCAAGATTGTTAACCCTGAGGCTTTGACCATTGGCAAAGAGAGGTTCGAGGTCAGAGATGACTTTGTCATAGTACTACGAGTACTTAGCAAAGAGGAAATTCAGGCATATGCCTCAGCGACACAAGTCTTGAGAGGTACGTTTTAAATTTACGCTTGAGCCTGGCTTGAGCTGGTGCTAATTGCGAAACAGAGAGACGTCGCCGCGACGACGATGGTGGTGATACGGATCGGGATCGTGACCGTGACGAGGATGACAGGAGAAGACATCATCGTCATCGCCGCCATCGGGACGATGACTCTTCAGACTACGAAGACAAGGACCGTGACCGTGACCGCGACCGCGACCGCGAACGACGCAGGCGTCACCGAGATGAGGAAGAATATGACAGCCGGTCAAGGGATTTGGACCATCACCATCACCACCACCACCGAGCTCAGCGAGAACGCGAGCCTGTGCTTGAGGCTTAGTGAGATAAAGAGTGTTGAAATCACCATACCACTATGGCTGAATTTTTTGATCGAGTATTTAAGCGTTGCATCGAATGACTCAATGGTAGGGTTTCTCGTCTTCTTTTTCTTACATCAGGTATATATTTAGCGTTACCACATATCACACATCATGCATAAAAACCGGGCGATTTAGCGACACATTCTGGATATACAAACATAAAATAAAATAAATTCTGGTTCGGATTATTTTGGCATTATTTGGCACCCGCCCGCCCCCATATGCTTACATAGTTCTGAGTGAAGAAACAGAGTTTCAACAGTCGACTCGTAACTTTCTCAGATCTTGGCCTAGAGGATCTCGTTGAAACGGCACGAGACTTTCTTCAAGTTTGAAGACTGGAGAAGAGGACTAGTAAAGTTACGTCACAGATTGGGTAGCAACCTTTCATATTGGGTGCCTACAGTGGCAAAATGGTGAAGAGATGGGACTAAGGATGTGATGGAGAGGTTGAGGCTTTCTTGGCTGCTAACTAAGAAGTTTGCGGGTATCGTATTTTCTCTTGTTGTCCGAGTCCATTTCATGTTTCACGACATTATAAGAACAAACCTCGAAATTTGCAGCAACAAGTTCAGCTAGTTCCCTTTCATCCTGGAGGACCCAGAAGATGCGACCAGTCCAGTGTCCGCTTCGTATGGTAACAGAAGTCGTGACGCCCGCATCAAGATGAAAGAGGGAATCGAGGCTTCGCACGGAAAGCTTCCTCGTCGCCTTTGTGCTGGCGTCCGTAGTTCCATTCCCCTCACCGTCCAAACATATGTTCGAGCCATGATCACCCATCTCCTCCAGCACAAGATGTCGTACGACCTCCCAGTCTGGGATCAAAGCCGCTACCCGTGGTTTATCTGATACATCATGAATGAAAAGGCCATGTGTTGACACCTCCATACTGAAGCAGAACGTCTGGATGTGATGTTACGTGCAAGTATCCTGATGCGTCAGGCACGGGTAGAGGCATGAGAGGAATGAAGCTGAATCATGCCGACCCCTCTCATCCTTCTCAACAACGTCAAATTTCCGAACTTGCCCCGTTTACGGTGATTCGTTTGCACTCATCATATCCTGCGGTACGAAATTGGGCAGGGAGTTGAAGCTACCACCACGGCTTGACTCTCACGATCAGGGTCCGAATGAGCGAACAAAAAGGTGTTATGCACCAGATGACCATCTAAAAGGGTTTTCAGAAGCTCTGCCTAGTGACTGAACTTGCTCGGGCCCTCTATGACAACAAGGGAGATGGCAGGAAGTGGTTTAAAGGTCTCTCACTGTCTTTCATCGTGTGCGGTATTGAATCAACATGAGATCGGAGCTGGACAAGTAGAAGCCGTGATGAGGAATGCATGCGTTTCAAGTGTCCACTTCCGGCTGTGGAAGCACCTACTATGGTAGATGATCTAGTCTTGTTCAAAGTATAAAAACGGACTTAGCGGCTGCATGATACTGCCACGAGTCGTGACCGTTCCAGGCTGGCACAAGACAAGCCATACTGTTTGTCCACTCATCCCAAGAATAGCAACTCAGCAGCCACGTCCCAAGGGGAGCGACGCCCAACCGCCGATCTCTGGCTTGATTGTGGCGGGGACAAAGACACGTCTAGATCTCCACACCTTCGGAGATGATTTTAGACTGTGACAAAGGCCAGCCTACCGCGAATGGTCGCTGAAAATGCAAGTTATTGTACCCCTTTCCCCATCTTATCACATTGCGTGGCTTCGAACAACTCTAGCCGGCCAATGAGCCGTATCGTGTGCTAGTTGTTTTCGAGACTAACAAATGGCATGTCTCAACATTTTCGAGAAGATGGCGAATATTTTCCGCCTCCGAATGCATTTTCTTGGTAGAGGCAATGGTCTCAACCACAATGCATTTAAAGATTAGCTTTGCGTCTCTAGTATAAGATTTCAGCCGCGTGGGGAAACAGGCAGCATGTCAGGGATCTCACGGGATATTCAGAAATGACAAGGGGCTACTATTCAAAGCAGGTGTTGACAGGACCTGTAATCCCTACCATGTATATGTATGCAAATTCTCGTTTGCCATCGGTACGAATGAGCGTTCTCCAACTCGAGTTGGCGGGCCGCAACACATGCTTACATACGGTTCTGGATCATCATGATTGTGCTTAAAAGGATACCATCGGAACTATTGTGGGATTGTAATCGAGCTTCATATGATTCCAGGCTTCTCTCAGTTAATGGTAGTGGCTGGGTGGAACGAACGAATCGTCAATGGATGCAAATCTGCGGATTCGTATGAGTCGATTTTACTGACTCCAAAGGTTCCTGTGCTTCCCCAGCTGCCTCTTCATACTGGTGGAGTCTTCATGTCAGCGTGGCCAGGTTTTTCGACTTACTATAGGACCCCTGGCTCTTATCATTTGTCCTTTGATTCATCGATGTGAGGGACAATAACTGTCTATGTCCTTGACGGCGTTCAGTCAAAGATACTCCAAGTGTCAAGGACATATCCTAAGCCTTGATTACTATAAGCTTCTTGGTGACCCTGATAGGCATACCTCGACATCGGATTTCTGTCATCACCCATCAGCATTTGGTCCAAGTTGACTCTGTTTGTTATATCGAATGAATACTTTCTGTCTTGGGAATGTGAGGTAACAAAAAGCTCCTGAAGGTACCTGTGACGATGTCAATGGGTCTGAAGTAGGTGTCGGTCTCCTTCTATCTCTGTCATGAACTAATAGTACATATCTGTATTCATCCTTCACGCTAATGCTGAGCGGCTTATGAGAGGTTTTGTGAAGTAGTTGTGTAACTGCACATGCAAACAGCATTAATTTGATTAAAGTGATCATGCTCCATATATTCACGAAGGGTTCTCAATCAGAAGTATGGGCTGTTTTCCTTCAATGCCCAGGTGGATCCGTCAACGACACCGGCAGTTGAGTTGGTGAATAGGAAGAGAGCCTCCCTGGTAGCTTGGGGTCGAGCTCGGCTACACATTGAAATTTAAATTCGGTTACAGAGCTCCAGGAGGCTATGTAGGTCTTTACGCGCAAAGTTCTCCCACGAACCACCGTGGAAGCGGAACCCCTTCCCGGTGAGGTCGTCTCAATTAGTCTTTTTGAATACTTGTGCTGTATGAAGCACCCCTGTCCGGGGATGACGGGCGCACCCCTTCTTTGCATCTTGGCTGTGCCTGGATATGGCGGACCCTGGTCCAGCCGGACACGCAGTCCCAGTGTCCCACAACGGCTGGTAGTCGCTCGAGTTGAGTGTGGGCTTATTACATCCCTGACCGACATTCCAGACATGGGTCGGTAGGAACCAACGAAGGACGTAACTCCAGTAAAGAGATTGAAGGTGCAAAGACTCGTCAGATAAAGTCGTTGGTGCGCGCGACATTGTATCATAGATATCGTTGGTCTGGTCGTATACGATTCCGAGATGGGGATTGTAGAAGATAGGGGTGACTCAACTAATCTGTGGCGTGTGATGGTGTTCTTGCTCGTTAGGGATCTTCGAAAATAGCACAGTATGTCTGCTACTATAGCCCTCGGTTTGCAAGTTAGGTGTTTACAATCTGGTTCATAAATCCCGAGATTGCGCCAGGATACGATTTTAAGCCCTGAGCCCAGATCAATCTTGAATGGTAGGGCTGCGAGGATGGCTCAAGACATCGTCAAGAGGTTCGTGGGTTAGCTTGCGGCGACAACTAGGCACAGCACCTCTGGGCCCATGATCGCACATCGTGGATGGCAGTACCGGGTCAGGGTCTGTGACAGCCTTGTGCATGTTGACAGGTGGTGCCCATCAAACACAAACCAAGCCCATGACGAACGAGTGTCAAGAAATCGAGGATCTATGAAAGGCCCCGGCCAGATCTGACGATAGCAACAGACAGGGCTCAGATAACTGATTGATGAGGCTGCAGATTTGGAGCGCGTGAGCAGGTACGACGCGCAATGGCTTTGAGGGAGTGATATGCATTCATCAAATACACCCAAATGCACCCAAATACAATGAAGATGCGTATTCAGGCTACAACTCCGAGGTGGGCTGAGTGTGAAGCCAACTTCCATCCTGATATCCTTCGGCTGTGCCTCGGAGCGCAGCGGGGAACACGGGTTCAGTGGCGGCAATGTCGTTGCGCTGTTTCTTGAACTCCAATCATGGGCTGTAATGCAAAAGTGATCATGTTGTTTTCGACAGTTGCTTCAGTGGACTAACACCACAGGGAGTATGGGACCACACAAGTCAGTGCAGCAAGTTACTTTGCATCCTCTTTGAGGATGCCACAATCGACACTAGAGCAAAGTGAGAAGGTCCCTTGAACTGCAGACTCGACATCAAGCATGTAACGCGATGGCCGAGGTTGGTGACAACAGGTTGTCAGCCGTGCATGAGATGGGAAATGAGATGTTGATGAGTTTGACTCTGGGGCGACTTAGCGGCACCCTAAAATTAACTAGAACCCAAGTTAGGAATAGTAATTTCTGCAGAGCAAGGCTTCACACACACCATCACTCCAGAAGTCCCTCAGACTTTGCACCCTTTGCACCACTACCCACCTGCACTGCATGAGGTATCGGGACGGCTAGTACCATACATAGCGCTGAGCGTTGGCAGCTGGCGAAATAATGACAAGATACTACAGTGCCTAGTAGGGCAGCGATGGAGGGTGTCTCCAATAGGCTCTCGAGAGCCACTACAAAGAAGAGACAGATGGTGTTCCCATATTCTGGAGAGGCTTGGGCCAGTTCCTGCTATGAATCTGCGGGTGAAAGACCCTTTATATTGATACGTTCGCTGCTGAATGTCGATTCGCAAGGCTGACATGAAAGTGGTAGTGGTGATGGTGATGATGTCGTCGTCGCTGTTGACGTTGGTCCAAAACCTTGATGTTTGAGTCAGGAACAAGTCGCGGGAGGCTGTCCAAGTGCGGCACATGTTCCAAGCCACCACTTTGCCTCGGGTGGGGGCATCCTTCCTTGTAATTAAGCCGTTAGCGAAGGAGAGAGCCACAATTCGAAGCCGTCGAACTCACATGAGATTTGGCAGGAGCGTGGGCGTCATGCTTTCCGTAGGGCAAAATGTTGGAGAATCTCTACATCGAGGTACATAGACGTCGGTACCTTACACCCCTAGATACATCTCACAGCCCCCCTTCACCTCATTCACCGCTACCCACCGGCGTCTCTATTAACGTCCATTGTGTTATACATCCAGCAAAGAGACGCACTGTTGCACCAACTTCGTACATGCCGTGTATGTATTACGTTGTCCTTAGTCGCGGCGAGTCTAGTGTAACATAGAACGCACGTTCTCCCAGGCTTGAATGCGTATGAACAAACAGGCATACATAAAGTTGTGATTTGTGCTGGCGCTAAATGGTTCTTTCTAAGGCTCAGTTATCAGCGGCATCTATGCCAAGATTGGGAAATTTCTGCTCCAGGACTAGAATAGTCATTATTCTGGCGGTTCCTAATTCATGATGGTTGACTCTCAAGTGGGTATCTCGACACTAAATTTGGTGTTGGTGGCCTCTCGGATTGTCATCTCGTAACATCGGTCGCTTATTTAACTGATTTCGTCGCTTTGAGTAAATTTTCCGTCCATACATTTGACGCAGCGTCAGCCCGTGTTTCTCTGGAGGTATTGATCGCTCATGTTTACAGCCATATCCAACGTTGTCGCTGAGTATTCACTCTTTACTTCGATTATCAGTGTGCACCACAGCTTTAAGCTGCCTTACCTTACCTATGCCACATGGACGGGCTATAAATTGTCATGGGTCACCCATTGCCGCGGGCTCTGGCAAGGGGCTTCCCTTGAGCTTCATGCCTCCCCTACCCTCCATCTCTCCCCCATGGTCCATCTCCACAACTCCGAGTCGACGGACCACCCGCGACCACCCTGGTCTCCCGCTCCCAGCATTCAGGTCAATTACCGGGTTGGGTAACGACGGTATCTTTGAGGTTGACCGTTGGACGTTGAACCTTAAACAGGGGCTTCCCACCAAGATGCAATGCTCGACTTGGAACTCGGTCGCATATTGCATGCATTGGGACACCAGTCTGGTCATGCTGTTTCGACGATTGTGACGACAACCTTGCAGTTACACATCCACCCTGTGCGGTAATTACCAATTCTGCTTGTTTTCTTGCTTGGCCACGTCGCTTGATTTACATGTTGGATTATCACCAAAGCTACTATATTTGTAGTTCAATATGTCAGAATCAAAAGTCCGGTAAGGCCTTCGCGAACCACTCGACCAAGGTGGTCATATCACATTGATTCTGGACAGAATAACCGATAGTCTTAATAATAACCAAGTGATTAACACTACATACATACTGAATCTTTCCTGTCATGTTCCTTTCGCTATACTCAAAATACATCACCAGTGTTACCCTGCCTACCCTGCCTACCCTGTACACATTTTTATTATCCGGATCCAGTGCCTGGTGCTGAACCCTGCCCCTTGAAAGGCGAAGGCTTGTCATCTGCACGTACTCCCGAGAGGATGGCTGCCAGGGTTCCCCCCCCCTGGCCGCGCAAAGAATCTGGAGAGAATGTCTCTAGAACAACAAACCTGACAACAGCAAGGGACATGCTCAAGAGCAGTTACAAGCTTATAGTATGGGCCACTAGACGATCACAAGCCCCCCAGCATGAAAGGAGTAGATCTGTCGGGATATAATTCTGTCATGTCGCCCAGGCAGTACGATAGAATTCAAATTGTTCGTGAATTTCCTAGACCGCTCAAATACTGCACGGTAGAGAGTTGCCACGTACGCAATGGTTTATGTCCCCTTCAGGTGCGCGTTTTTGTCTTAAACTAGTGAGAAGTTTAACGCGGTGGCCTGAGGTGGAATACTGGTCTCACAAGAGGTAACGACCAGAGCCCAAACCTCAAATTGTCTCTGCTTCAGTACACCCGTTTCAAAGCTTAAAATACAAGTGACTTAGACACCGGTCTATTCATTTGTCATCCTAACATACCTTGGGGAGGAGCAAAATTGAAACCGGCATGCAGCAACAAGAAGAAAAGAACAACATCTACAACCAGCCCAACCACTCCTCGCACAACCCATCGTCCAGTGCGTCGCTCTAGCATCCACATACTCGCAATGTTTCGATTGGTTGTGTCCAGCTACGCGAATGCTGGTCATCCCGATGCCGATTCTAGCACCCGTGTGACCATGTCAAGATCATCAATCTGCAGCAATCCATGTGGACTGCCTGAGCCCTTGTCCTCGAACACACGCCACAAAGGCTCGTGCTGCCACAAGATTTAGGTCGATTTGAAGATCTAAACATATGTAGGTATGCAACCAATCTCGCACTGCGTCTCGCACTGCAACATTTCACAAGATCATCAATAAGGGACGGAAACATTTATAGCATCACCGACAACCTAAACTACTTGCGTGCTTGAGCTGAACACCGCATAACTAGGTGGACCGTGGTCAGACCGCCAGTCGTTTATTCCCAAAGCAAAGCACTCAGGTATTTGTCTTCAAAGGACTGGAAGCTGTTTCTACAAGGGGAAATCATCTACTATTTAGGTCATTGCTTTCCCGCTTCATCACAAACTAAGGCAGTCCCTGCTTCACCCATTTCCCGCACCGACTAGAGTTAGCGTTGTCCCAAGTCTCTTTGACAGACAACGGTTCCACCCACTACAATCATCGAAGCCTACGACGTCTCGTTTTGCTAACGGTCAGTTCAGTTAGGTTGAGGGACTAATAATTCCAGGTACCGAATTAAGCCGGATGCGCTGCGCTAGCCGGTGCTCTTTCACAACCAGAACCAGTTGGGATTCTCTTTGGTACCCCTGATAAGGTAGGTTAGCCATTACCGCCGTGCAGCTCCCCGCCCCCTGCCCTCACATGGCCGCCATCTGTCTTGTTTTGCTTCCCAATCTTGCTTGGTTCGGGCCCTAGCCCATACACCAACACTGATCAAGTGCTTTGTCTTGCGCGAACCAGGCTCGCTATTGCGGATTTGGTAGCGCGTTAGAGCAAGCTCGGTTTGCGAAGAAGGGATATTGTGTCTCCGCTCATTTTATTGTGATTGCTGCCCAGTGAGCATCAGAAGCCGCTCTCCCGGGCCCAAGTTCCAAGCCAGGCCAAGTCGGGAGTGTGATTTCACCCAGGTTCACGCCCTGTAATTAAGGGCCCCGGCATGACTAAAGTCCCAGAGATAGTTGGCGGCCAGGGTTGGGGCAGTATATCTTGCAGGGCCGCGCTACCTTGATTTCTTGTTGCTGTTCTTTTTAACCACCTTATCCCAGCTAAGCCCTGGCCGTTTCTGACAGTTGCCAGACCACTCTGCGAACACACGCTCATAGTTGAAAGGGTGTCTTACCTACAGAGCTCATCCTTGTTGATGCCACCGTCCAGAAAAGGTACGTGTGCGTGCTCAACCGGCATAGAACATCTCGAGACGATCGCGAAGCAATACCTGGACTGACACGAGACCATGCACAGTAGTGATCCAACTACATCTTCATATTACTTCGAAGAAGGCCATCGCGACAAACAAACCGACCATCCGGCACCACACTATTGTCGCGGTTCCTAAGCAATTCTCGAAAGTTTGACAGGGATCCGCGCTCCTGGAACCAGCACGTGGAAAACGTTACCAACAACCTCTTGTGTGCCACCCTCAAGAGATATCACAGCCGCTGCTTGTTGTCTGTTGCTACACTCCAAACGCGATTACTAGGTGCGTCGAATTTTATGGCCCGTCTGCTCCTCGCTGCTGCTGCAAAAGATGCAAAGTTGCAATTGTCCTACAGTGTCGTTTTTCTCCCACGAAATTAGGACCCGCAGAGGCTTACTAGTATATTTTACTAGTGGCTTCCTGCACGGCTTAAGGAGACGACCATCCGATCATCATTCCCTGCATTCTTTTACCAGCGTAAATAAATTGAGAGAGGACCGAGTTGATTTTTATCCTATTTCACCAAACTGACATGCCGCGCCTTCTAGATTTGCGACTCGGTTTCAGACTCAAGGCGCCACTCCGTCTCACTCGTTAATCACGACTGAGTCAAACCACGACACTTGGCATCCCACAACAATTTTAGGAAGCTCTGGTAAGTTCGTTCTTCGAAGGCACATCCCTCCCTTCCATTGCACTCGTTCAGGTCCAGAGGCTGCATCCTGGAAGAGGACCTTGGTTGGCGGAGCTCTATTTGACGCACAACGTACTGCTTATAAGGGACTGGTAATCACGCCACTTTGGCTATGGTCTACAACGAACATCCCCGTAGAGCATGCGCTGTGTGTTGACCTAGCTGACTCAATCTGCGCTTTGTCTTTACCCAGCAGATTGCTAACGACGAGCATTTGACAGCAGCTTTGACGATTTTTAAAATTCCCCATGACGGTCAGCATGTCGTCGAGTCGCCAAATGCCGGGCAACTTCAAGCAGGAGCATGGAATACATCCTGTAAGTATCAACTCTTATTGTTCTGTTTGTCTTATCGATTTGCATTTTGTGCAAGAACCTGGAATCGATTGCCTCAGCGAAACTACGGCTAGGCCAATTCATTGACGACCATCAAATGACACCTACATCGTTCGCGTCGCGGCTATCGACGCGTCTGCGTAACCCAGCATCAAGTGAAGGCTGGAGTAGGCAGTCTGTCGTTACAAGTTCCCGGGAATACCAAGATTTCGAGATGCGTCCCGCGCAATATGCCTGTCGCAAGCTTGACCAGGTCAGGAGCCCCAAGGTGGGTTGAGCAGGGTATCTCTTGTTTCACCATGACTGGGGCCGCCGCAGGGATCAGGGGAGGGGGTGAACAGCTCCAGCCTTCTTGACCAGATGCCCATTTCAAACCCCAAAAATGGGAGCGACAGACCAGGCTGAGGCGAAACATGGCGACGTATCCTTCTCAACAACCGCGTTGAGGGAAACGGCCAGTGGCCTTGCATGCACTAGCCACACCGTTCTGTTCAAGCCATCAAGCCATAATTTGGACGCAACGGGAGTGCGCAGGCACTGTTACAACTGCCCTTCACCAGCAATCACGAAACCTAAAATTTGGGTTTTCGAGGTGCCACAGAAGCGCCACCAAGGCCAAAGTTTGGCTGCTATCCATTTAACGGTCGCGAGGCTGGCGACACAAGAGTGCAAGTGTCAGTCAACCTGCCGACCAGGATGTCAACCACACCAAACAATCCAAATCTCGTCAATGACGCGCTGCGGCTGCGCGGAGCAGCACCCGGTGGATGACGCCTGGGAAAGACGCCGACAAGGACGCTTAACTCAGCTGAGAAACGTCTTAATTTTTTTTTTGAGATGACAATACGCGACCAAACACCAGAACAGCGAAAGCTTGGCGACCCTGTCCGCACTAGTCTAAGTGGGTATAGACTGTATCGGCGGTGCTCTTCCAGTGGGGCGCTGGGCTGCAGATGCTGGTTCTGCCCATCCTGATTCAGGGCGTGGCAGAACGATCATTAAATGTCAAATGTCGACAGAGGGAACAACAGGACGTGACGTGAAGAACTGGACGCACAACCTCGCCTACATGCATCCTTTTCACTGCGTTCATCAGCATCACCACTAGGGCACCAGTGGTGACGTACTGCATTGACATCGAGCAAGCGGCCTCTTGCAGGAGCAGGCTGTAATATCCACAGCCGCAAGCCTCGAGGGCTCAGTTCATCTAGAAGGACAAGCACCTATACGCGAGATTTCGCGCATCAACGTGCGGTACTCTGCAGGTACCTGGACCCGGTCGGAACTCTGTACACCATTGATCCCGCAGTCAGTGACCGTTGCGCGTCAGTTGAGTTAAAGCTCAAAGTCTCTACTCCGTAGCCCGGCCATTTTGGGGGCGGGCCAGCATGAATGACCAGGGGATTTGAGATGGGACCATCAAAGTCGACGGTTGAAAAGACGTTACCCACACCGCCTGTGGCCAAAATAGGATCACTAGGGAAAAGCCAATCCCGGTGTATTCCTGGCCCGTTGGCTAGCCCCGGTTCTCGTGTTCCCTATTGGGCAGCTGCTCCTTTCTGGGCGCCTTGGTGAGGCGACCATTGGCCACTTAATCAAACCCAGCCGACCCCTGTCCCGTTTCTTCCATGCGTTGTCCTCCCCGGAGACATCTGCTTGGGCTGCCGACACACGCTACGCAACAGTACCTCGACTTGCAGGTACAGAAGGACAAGTACCTACCAGCAGTACATCCTCATCATCTTACCCGTATCCTCCAGCCCGTGGTCACCCCTCTGTCCCCTTTTTCTGAAAATTGGATGGGTCGAGGTCTGAATGGGTGCATAGCTGTAGTGTTCTTTTCCGGTTCTTGAAGTCGGTTTTGAGCTTTCGCAGACACACCACCCCGGTTGCACCACTTGCACTTATTCCCACTCCTCATTGTGTGTTGCTGCTGCGGGCTTTGTACTGCGAGCTGCAGGCTGATACCTATTACTGCTTAAGCTGGTGAGCCCTTCTCAAAGGACATTCACTAGTTGTCCACCGCTCCGCTCTCTTGATCCCAAAGTAATTTATGCTCCTGGGGAATCCTGCGACAGGGGTGTCGTCGCGGACTGGCACACTTGCAGCACTTTCATATCATCCCTGTCCATTTCCAGGCAGACCCCTCCCCTCTTGACAGCATTTTACTCCAGTTGAACCCTGACCTGGTGGCGCCCGCTCAACTGCCAGACAAGCCTCGTACTCCTGGTTCCTATCCGCTGGCTCAACAGTTGCATCTTAATTGAGCACTTGCCTGGTCTGCCATCCCGTTAACCAGCTCATTACCCATGGTCGGGTTGCCCATTCTCTATTATCCACTTGGGATCATACCTTGTTCTCATCCCCATACATACTGCAATCTTGGTTCAAATACCCGCTCCCCTGCCCCTTCGTTTTCCCC
>JABSSZ010000191.1:0-29542 GCA_013755755.1 Fusarium sp. NRRL 25184
TTTTATTTTGCTTGCCGAAAGAGGGGTGATGCCGAAAGAGGGGTTGTGGATGGTACACCTTAGCCTCTAGGAGCCTCTAACCTTTCTTGAGCACTATTTATGTCCAATAACAAACATCTCTTTTGCCTTATTTACACGTGGCTCGACTTCTCCTTGTACTTCAATAACAGAGCTTCTACATTAACGACGCCACGGTCCTCCTTGATACGGAATTGCACCGCCTTGCAGAGGAAGTAAAGCGTTCTAATGATGGGTAGGTTCACTCCTGCTTTTTCACCAACCCGCAGGACTTCCCCAAGAATATTTTCGCACTCAATATATCGACCTTTCCGTAGGTCCTGTTGCATGCTAGGCATAATAAAGGCACCGATCGGATCTGACTCAACCAGTGAATCAATTATGTCTGTTCCTAGCTCGACGCCAGACGCCTTCTTCGCCGCATCACATACCTCCTGCATTGCTGGCCGAATCAAGCTGTCGACGACGTTACCCTCCGCTCCATAAACCTCGACAGAAGATAATCGGAGACGCGATGTATCAAGATCAGTCAAAGCGCATATGGGATTGTAAACCGCGTTAAACACAACTTTCCGCCAGCGAGTAAAGACAACGTCTTTATCAAACTCTGCCACAACGTTTCCTGATGCCCGGTACAAGTCCACAAACTTCTGAGCGGCCCCGATCTTCTTTTGCTCTTCAATATGAGCATTGGAAAATGCGCCGACCAGTAGCCGATCAGAATCATTATGCAGAATATTGCCAGGGACGGTCTCTTCCGCCCCGCACAGGCTGACGCCCGAGAGAATGACATTGCTTGGAAATTCTTGCTCAAATGGTTTCTCGATATTCAGGCCGTTTTGCAGGAGAAGGACAGCAGAAAAGCCTGGTTGTATTGCTGGCTGGACGACTTGTAACAGCGAAGGGATAATATCGGGGGTATTCTTTGTGCAGCAAACAATATAGTCGTAGCGATTTTCCGACTGGTCGAATTTGGGAATGTGATCCAAAACTCCTCCAGATGGTCGCCAGGCCTTAATCAAGCCATGATCACAAGACTCAATCCGGAAACCTCGTTCTTTCACAACGGCATAGTTTGATCGCAAGACCATGGTTACTTTCGCCAGGCCGCCTTTTTCAAGATTGTAGGAGGCAATGGTCCCGACACCTCCGCCCCCTACGACCAATACTCGCGCCGCTTGTGACATTGATGAATCTGGGGTGGTATGAATCGGGGCGTATGAAGTGTGCGTATTGTGAATGAGTGAAGGATAGACGATGTTTTTCCAAACCGGCAAAATTCATGGTAACCCATGTTCTTAATTACCTAAACGGGACACGGCTTGTTCCTTCGGAAATTCGGACTTTCCATAGCGCTTTGCTAGATTGACAGACCGACCGCTGATAACAGATCAGTGGTAAGGCGCACGATAAGCATCGGCTCTCGGCCGTAATCAATTCTAAACAAGACAAAAAAACACACCTCGGGGCACACATAAACTTTACAGGTGCCGACATAGCTTCTGTCCGGATATGCCGACCCAGGCAGACCAATCGTAGGGTGGTGACACTAAAAGCTATACTGTTTCTGTCGGTAGTCCGGTAAAGCCCGGCTGAGATTGATGACTGGGAACTTGGATGGAAATTCCGAAGTCCGATATCAAACCCACGCCTCCATAGTCAACGGAAACTCGGATGTTTATCAACAGACACAACTCAACACGCCAAACTAGCGAATTGCCAGTTCAGTTAAGATTAGAACGTTTTAAAGCGAGTAGTAAGTCCCTTTTGGTTTACAATCGTGAGAAAAGCCATCGTGCTCCAAGCTTCAGATTCAAAAACTTCTTACTAGCAGTATCAAGATTCCCCAACCCCTGTCGTCAACTAGAAAAAAACAAATCATCCTTCGAACGTGAGACCATATGACGCCAGTCTTATTATTCTCGAGCTGGAAGCTAATAAATACAGAGATCAAACAACATGGCACCATCCACCATTCCAATCGCTGTTGAAGCATCCGATCATACTGCAATGAAAAAAGCTACACAGGAAAAGAAAACTGCATTGGAGACTCTTTCACTTGGACCCGAAGGTGTCTCGCTTCCAGGAGTTCCAAGATTTGTCGAATTCTCGGAGAAGCGGGCCTGGATAAAACAACACATGGCTGCTGTTTTCCGCCACTGGCACCGCGAAGGGTATACCGAAGGCATCTCGGGACATATATCTGTCCGGGATCCAGAATTTCCTAATGCCTTCTTTTGCCCAGCAGACTGCCTCTTTGCTGTGAAGGCACTCTCCGGTCTCTCCTCCCCACAACGAGCACAAACAACGACAACAAAAGCTGGTTCGTCAGGGGTGTTCTACTTACTCCGGGGTCCGCGTGGTCAACTCTACCCATGACCTGGTGTCTCCTGAGGATGTGTCCTGCAACGGTCCGAGGCCTGTTGGTAATCCAATCAGTTTGCCAACGCCCCAGGTGGTAGCATCCGCTCCCACCTCTGCTATGACGATTTTTGGAGGAGCCATGCCTCCGGTATGCCTTAACGAACAATCACTGTCTCATTCCACGGCCTATTATACACCCGATGCTCGGGCCGCCCCGTCACTCTCGAGCCAGCTGACAGGAACGGGACATGGTGCGGAACAGGTCGCAGCACACATCGACGCGCCTCCAACGCGTAGGTTTTCGCCTATGCGCCAAGCAGCTTTCCCTGAAACACGCAGTCCCCGAGGATGCACTCCAGAGTCGAGCCGAGCGCTTACACGCCTCCGCGTTCAAAAATATCGGGACCGACAACATCGCTTACGAATCCCGGCAATTATTCCTATTAACGACCCCAGTTTATCAGTCATCGGAAATTGCCAGTGGCAGTCCATCTCAGGGCCATCACTATCTACATCTCGCTCTCGCTCTCGTTCTCGTGCAAATCCACAAGCCAACCTGGAAAACTTGCACACCAGGACATTGGAAGGCTTAGCGGACGAGGTGCCTCCGGAAGGCGCTCAAAATAGCAACGCCACCATTGAACGCTTCATTCAAGCCCTGCAGGTGGAGGACACTCGAGACAGCTCTGACTCACTTGAGCCGTATCAGGTTGCGTATGATCAAGTTTTTAGGATATTCTTCAGCTCCATCTGCGCTTGTATGTCATGTCTATAACCATCTCTAGGAATAATGCGTCATATGCTAAGTAGAATCCTAACCACAGGCTCACGTCAGCTTGAAGTCGAAGAGCCAGAATACACCCACACACTCCAGGAGGCCGTGCAGTACTTGCAGCAGTCCCTTCCTCCTTTACCAACGATCTTCGGCGAGCGGGATTCCTATCGTCCCGGCGATTTCTTCCGGCAATGGCAAAACTTTCTCTCAAATCAGCCGACACAGCCGCTTTCCTTCCGCAAGTCACAGGCGGCACTTGCTCCATCGAATCTCTCGATCTCACGGCAGTGGGATATCGATAGTGTTTGGTTTGGGGCGAAAGGTTTGCAGACGATCCGGCCGCCAAATGTCTTCAAGCTCTCGTTTCTTCCCTCTTCAGCCCTCAATCTCTCCACTGACCAGGTGATTCAGCCGCATGGGCTGGATCTAGCAAAGACGAGACATATACTTATCGGCACCTTTAACGCGCAGAGCGTTCGTTTCTCCGCCTTCCTGTTCTTCCCCAATGCTGCTCGGGATTCAACATCAGCTACCAGGAATGCCCTACATCTCTATAGATTCATTCAATTTCGATGAAAGTGGACGTTTCGCATTATCATTGGCTGGTAATCCCTGTGATAACCCCGCATTCCACTTTCACCTGAAAGAGGGTTCTCAATATATGTGCTCGGAGCAAAGTTTAAGCCAAAGTGGTGATCTCGCTATTTCGTTGGTCGACTTTGCTTTTTTTCCATTGAAGAGTTTTGACTTCAAGCCATTTAAATGACCTGAACGCGTCGACGCGCGTACGACGTATTTATCCTAGTCAGCTACATGTTCAGGCATAGGCGCTTTGAGCAATTGGAGAGTTCCATTACCATCACCCTCTTAAGCCATCCGCAGTATCGATCCTGAAATCGAGATATCCACATCATGAAAAGACCATTCGAGAGTAGTCAAACTGATCGTGTCGCGGTTGCTGGAACGAGCGAGACGACCCCATGGCTCCAACACACCCGCTGGGCCGAGCTGTTCCGTAACAGATCACTCGAAATCATCGCCGCCACGGCTAAGCAACCAGCCTTACAACCAAGCAGAAACTATCTGCTTGGCCAATGGCAAGGGTTCCCTTTGTGGAGCTCTGCCGAAACTGAGGCTCAGCTGCAGATCATCTTTCACGGGCTAGACTTGATGTTCGACAGGGCAAGAGCTACACTCGACCGTACGCCATACATCTCTCGCTGTTGGCTAAACACATTCGCGAAAGATGCTTTTTGGCCGCACGGATTTTGGGTCGTACCAAGCTTCAAAAGATATTTGGCAATATGGAAAAGATTCACCTGCTTCGTATTTCGCGTTCTGCAGTACCCGCCACTACAACGTCAGGAAGTGTACAACTTACGTCTAGGATCCAACGAGGTGAAGATGATGCAGCATATACTGTACTTGGTCGAACAACTACAATTGGGAGGAGACGATCATGTTAGTGACAGCTCGGACAGCGAAGATGACGAACCCCGTGGCGAGGACCGGCATGACGACTGCGAAATTCCTTCTGATCCTGAAAATACAGATACAGACGAATATTTTGACGAAAGCATAGACGAGGATGTTGACTCTAAAGAGGGCGACGAAGCGGGAAAAGATCAGATATCAGACTGTGAAGGAGCCAACTTCTGTCTTCCGACTGGCTATTGGCTGCGGCTGTCCGAGGTCTTATTCCAGCTCTCAATGATGTTCTGGACACATCAAGATCCTGCTGGAAATATGTCATCTTCGCCCATCATTTACTACACTGCTGTCATGGGTATACAACAACGCACTCTCGCCTTCAATCCGGCGCATAACTCTACATCCGAATTAGCAGGGCTGATTTGGATTGGCCGGCTCTTATTCCTCGAATATGCCCTGCCGGTCTATAGCTATGCTACACTGGTCTACGAATAGCCATGTCGTGATTATTATCCATCGCAGCCTGGCCGTTTGGATGCGATTCGCAAGAAGTACTTGATCCGAGGCTGTTATACCCCATTTGGGGAAATCATCGAGCTTAAAGCTTTTGCCAAGTCAATCGTCAAGAGAGAAGGTATTCCGGGAAACCCTTCCTGGGATCCAGACGGGCAATCATTCACGATCGGACACGACACAAAGTTCAAGCTTTCTGAATTCTGCGCGACCCATTCGAAAGCCATCGAGCTTGTGCAAGAGCGAGTAGACGAGATGATGCTGGGACTGGAAGTGGATATCAACATAGATGAGATACAAGATGATCTCACTTGCCGAAAAGCTGGATGGTCTTTTATACAAGACACCAAAAACAAGCTAGCGGACATATGGGGACGACTAGCAGATACACAAGGACAATGTAACAGCCGCAGCTCCACTTTCAGTCACAGAGCGGGCGCTACTCCAGTAGGCAAATTCGACTTAGGGTTCAAGGCCGCCAGCACATTTTTCGGCCAAATTAAATTGTAATCTCTTTTTAAGGGTTCGAATTAGCATTCCAAACCAAGTTCTATTCAATTTCAGTTGATATTGCTGTCGTGACATGTCAAGGAATATTGCGAAAAAGTGACTCTCGGCCAAGCGTGACATTTCCTATTACGGAATAGTGGATTTTGTCTGTCAAGCGTTACATTTCCTATTATGGAGTAGTGCATTTCATCAGTCAAGCATGAATCAAGCGTGACGATTCCTAAAATAGCTAGCGCCAGATTAGTAACGCGTCACCCGGTATATTTTCAGGTACGTTTTTATGAGTGACTCCTCGCACCCGCACCATCTTGAAATAAAGTGTCTTAATCATCAACAGTACTTCCATAGTCAGTGATATTAATCACCAAATATTACTTATTTTCACTTATCAGGACCACCCTAGGAGAGTTATATGATACGGGCAGCAATGATAACCCTAAAAACCCTGAATCCAATGGAAAACACATACAAAATAAAACCACGCTAATGAAAACAGGGACTTGCATCCATTGCCCCCATTGGATTCAAGTCGGCATGATAAAAAGTCAAGAAAAATGTAACCGCCAGTTCGTAACAATTAATATATTGCTGTAGGGCTAAACTGTGTGCACTCGGTTTTAAATGAAAGTTCTGCTTTTTCCATTTCCTTTAGAACTTATTGCAATTGTCCGCGATATCTCAATGTTCCGTTATAAGTAGTATTCTCTGCCGTATCCTATGTTTTTTGGTTGTTGGCTGAGTTCCTAGGGATTCGCTTAGTATTGACAGGTTACAATTGTGATACTAGTAACTAAGATGGTCTCAGCTGCATTCATTGTTATCAAATAAACAATAAGTTATCTCGAATTTCCAAAGCTATCAATTACTTTTTAATAATTGCAGTATATGAAATTCATACGCAAGAATGAGGCTTTGAAATGCTGCTTGCAAGCTCGTGGTTAAAAGCAAATCGCGATTATGAAACCTATACAGGGTAGGTTTCGAGTTGGAACGTATGAGCCCCACATATCATGTCGCGTCTTGAATTTCCGTGCCAACCACAAGCTAAGCCTATATAGGACGAATTGCTGACTCATGCGTGATCTGCGAATCTGACAGAACAACATGACAATAAACCTAACAGTGAACCTAACAGTAGCAGTGTCACTATCAAAAAACACCATCAGTGCAAATGAACCACCAAAACATAATTAATTGGCTCTCTCAAACACATACAGATTGTGACGAGCCCGTTCAAGTTGACCATCTTCAGCACTCACAACAGTATCATCCAATCAGCCCGCCCATGACGAATCTCAAACGCAAACGCAACATGTCACAACACTCAGCAAAGAGGACAAGGCTCGATTCGCCAGAACAAGATGACGATGACGAGGCTGATGTGGTTGAAATGACGCCCAAGGCTCGCTCAAGCCTCTTGCGTCCGCATACACTACCGCCATCAGAATCTCAGTCTCAATCTCAATCGCAGGCATCAGGTCGCTCATCACCTTCGAAGCAAATGGATGCCCTAGAACTGTCAGGCTTCAGGTGGAACCGTCAACTATCCACCGATAACCCCGATATTCCCAGTGAATTGTTTGAGTTCCTGGAAGAAATGAACAATTGTTATGCTGGCATCGGGATCATCCCTCAAACTCTCAAGGTGAATAAATGGAAACAAATTTTAAGATTCACGACAACTGACCAAGGTGGCAAGGCTGAAATCGATCAACGAATTGAGACAGATAGATCTTTTCGTTCGTTTAAACCGTTCATGTACGCGGATGCAGCAACCCGGTCCGCAATTGGCCATACACCGTCAATCGATGAAGTTGAGCTCATCATCAACGAAGCTAGAGAATGCCAACAGTATTCACATCCAGAGGCATCATGGAATGATAGTGTTCACTTCCCATTGCTGCACAAGGCTGTATACGGATCAAAACGTCGAAAACAACTTATCGGCATGATGAATTGGTTCGTCGTCTACCTTTACCGCAGATTCACAAACCAAAACTGACCATTGAAGCACAACTGCAAAACTCATCAAAGAGTATCTACGAAAAGACGTCTTCTCAAAACAAGTCGACTATAGCTTCTTCATCGACCCTGAAGCAGATGACACTGATTCGAAAAGCCCAGCCGAGGTGGTCACCGAGTTGCGCAAGATAATGCCCTGTGGAGTTATCAATCACACCATGTATCGTCCTCTGCGCGACCGCCCAATGGTTGTTACCGTCGAGACTAAGAAACGACACGTTTCACTAGAAGCGGCCGAGTTGCAGACTGGGACGTGGCATGCTGCACACTGGGATATGCTAACTCGTAGATTAGAGCAGACTAAAGGCACCTTTAATAAGTTGCCTTTCTTGCCGGGGATATTGGTACAGGGACATGACTGGAGTTTTGTAGTCACGACGAGAGAAGATGGAAAAACGGTTGTTTGGCTGGAACAGAAGTTCGGATCTACAAGTGATATGATTGGCGTGTATAAGGCTATCTGGGGTGTACAGAGATTGGCTAGATGGGTTGAGGATGTTTATTGGCCCTGGTATAAGACAAATATCCTTTGTCTTTAAATAATATCACTCTGATTTAGATATGACTATGGGAAGTTCTTGATTGTAAACATTGTAAACAATGGCGCATTCCCGTGATCCAGTACTCAACACCTACTCTTCTATTCCTAATTGTCGTGTACCCCTGTCCATTTCTCAAGTACCTGTCTATATCCGGTTTATTCCCTTTCTACCCGTACTATGGCGACTGATTTGTCCCATTTCGATCGACGATCTGCACGCGTGTCAACGCGTACTTTAGCTTTCATACGTTATCCTCTTTACTGTAATTTCAATCTGAGGTTTCTTTCCAACGCTCTTTACGAGCTCATGTCATCGAATGGCTCGTAGAGTATAGCCGCCTTCCAGTATGGAACTTGAAGATCTCTTTTACTACGACCCTTCTTGGCGTATCATTGTTTGCAAACAGTGTGGCGTTGTACCGCAAGCCAACATCGCCCAGCATGTCCGACAGCACCACAATGCGATGCGTGCCTTCAAGGTCGCTGCTATCAAGCTATTTGAGCGAAGTTTTGATCATCTACCTTTTATACGAGACGCGGATGAGATATTCAGGAGGGTGCGACCGCTGCCGATCGCCCTTCCGATTCAGTTCCTTAATGTTTTCCACGATGGAATTTGCTGTCTACTTTGTCCAGACGATCGAGACCGGTATGTCTGCCGAGGTCGCACAGCAATAGAAGATCATCTTAAAAAGGTTCATAAGCAAACTATTACGCCAACCGGGGCGCCGACGAAGGGGAGAGGTTGGAGTGATCAAGGGTTTGGCCCAGGCTGGTCTGGTCCGGACTCCAGTCTCTTGTCAAACACTTTATCACGGTTCACGATGCAGGTACTTCATCGTCGAGGCCCGCAAAGTTCACGAGGAAATAGAGGAAAGCCCATCTGGATCTGATGCAGGAAGTGACGCAACTAACATCGGCCCTGCGTTTACTCAACCTAGACTCGAGGACATCATAAACCTTCAGCTTGCCCAGCAAGGAAACGAAAACTCAGCAGTATCAAACCAGGCTGGTTTTGACATAAAGCTTCTATCTTCCGACCCTAGACATTAATCCCAGTGGCTTCGAGTCACGGAATGGCCCTGCTTCCCAGAGCCCCACAAATAAGAACTGGCTCAGGTTGCCGCTCTGGTTTCACTTCCAAACCTAGCCAACTCGTATGAGCTAGGCTCCCCAGGCAGTTCTGAAACTTTACTCTCAATTCTTCTCGACTCTCTTTCACGCAGAACTGCATTCAACTTATCCTTCTTCAACCATTTTGTAAATGTTAAAGAAGAGCATTCTATTACATCAGTAGAAAAATCATATTTGACTGTCAGCCAAATCGGGCCTTGCATAAATCAAATCTACAACGGTGGCCCGACCCCATTCAATAACAAAAAAAACCCGGTCCGCTTATCTATCAGGTTATCTAGCACAATATCCTAGTTTATGAAGATATGAAAAATGAATCAAAGTATATTTATGACATTTAGAGAGTTCTGCTTTTCTTCAGAAGCCACTCCACTCTCGGGCCGTTCTCGTCCAATCATAGAGGCCCAATTCGATGACATAAGGGAAATCGCGACGATCCAGAGACCAATTGGGCTCAGCTCAGCACAGATCTCGCCATGGTTTGATTTGATTTGATTTGATTTGATTATCCTACTCGGTTGTAGCCGTTTAGACGACTATGCCCGGATAACGGGGTCCGGCGAACAGCCGAAGCCTCGCGGATCAGTGTTGATCCGCGGTGCCCCACTTCGCCAACGTCATGACCACGTTGACCAGCTGTTCCCAAAATTCCCGCTTTTCTCTCTCTAACTACTATTTACATTTGCTTGCCGGCCCATGTACATAGTGGTTTTCTACCAACGCGTCCGTGATTCTAGGCTCTGTCGGGCTGTGAGGCCCTCTCTTTCGCGGCTATGTACCTACAGTCTCCCCCCAGTGCTCAGCTTTGTCTGTTAAGGTCTCGATCCTGAAATTGCCCAAGGATCTGAGTCAGTTCGATGAACTTGATTGCCTTAGCGGCTGCTTTGCGCTCGTTCAGTAACTTCCGGAGATTGTTGCGTCCTCGGAGTCGTCCTAGTTCCTGGTCCCGGAGTTGGCGGTGCTGGCGGCAGCGCAGGAGGACGTGCGCTACCGTTTGTCGATCCGATCCGCAGGGGCATCTGTTGCTGGAGATGCCTGGTATCTTTCGATTATAGAGGAAATCCTTAAGTCCTATCTTCTCCGTCCGCAGCTGCGTGAGCAGCGCGCTGTGCTTCTTGCTGAGCCCGTCATGCAAGTCCACGACCTTGCGTGAGGGTTTGGGCGTGTGCCTGAAAGATGCTCGGCCGCGTGTTTCGGATATCCAGTCTCTTTCCCACGACATCATAGTCTCTTTGTGAGACCATATCTTCATGGTCGATCGGAGTGGGTACAGCTGCTGCGGTTCTGCTGCTTTTGGTCCCGTGAGGTCGCCTTCTCTCCAACCTGTTGCTTCCTTTGCTGCTCGATCCGCTTCTTCGTTACCTTGGATCCCAATGTGCGCTGGGACCCATCTGATCTCGGTGTTTAGACCTTGTAATTGGAGTTCGTCGATCTGTTTTGCGATGCTTGTGAGCAGGTATGCCCCCGACTTACCCTTGGGCTTTGCGGTCGATCGGATGGCGGCCTGGTTGTCTGTGTAAATCAAGACCTTGCTTCTACTGTTGCCTCTGGACCTGTCTTCCTGTGCGATCTGGAGGGCCAGACTGATGCCTTGGAGTTCACCGGCGTAGACGGTGGAAGTCGTGTCGTCTCCCATGTAAGCACTCTTTGTTTCTTGGGTGGTGGTGCAGACTGCGGCAGCACCGATATGACCACCGATGCCGCTACCGTCTGTGTAGATGTGTACGGCGTCCGGCTCGTCTTGTATGATCTGTTCGTGTTTGATTTGCGCCTCCTCTGTGTTTGTTTCGATGAACGTCTGTGGCCCCTGCCACCATGGAGGTACAATGTAAGGCACGATGTGCTCTTGTCTCCGGATATCCGGCCCTTGGCGGTCTCTGATGGCTTGTTCAATAGCTCGTCTCGGGCTTTTCTTCTTGTTTCTTCTCGCCTCCTCTTCTGTATGTCGGCGTTCAGCTGGGCCGACCCTTCCCAGAGTGTCGACGTTATGCTTGAAGATCTGCTGTTCGACTGGCAGAAGGTATGTTTCCACGTCAAGGGCAGGTATCGATGCTGCTTTGTACGCTCCACTAATCACCCTAGAAGCTCTGGCCTGTAGGCTTTGAAGCTTGCTCAATGTTCGCTCTGTGTATGGCTTGTCCCTGGTTCTCCAGTTTGCATTCGACCAGGCAGAACAGGCGTACATCATCTGCGGCACAGCCACTCCTTTGTATATCTTTCTCATCTCTCTCATTGCCACTCCCCAAGTTGAACCACCGAGGCTGCTAAGGGCGTTGACTGTCTTGGTGACCTTGCGTTGTATTTCATCTATGTGCTGTTTCCAGGTGAGGGTGGAGTCCATGATGAGACCCAGGTATTTGCATGTTTTCTTTGGTTCGATCGTGCCCCATCTTGTTTGCAGAGGCTCCTCGACGTCTATTCTTGTTCTCGTCCGTGTGAAGTGAGTAAGCTGGAACTTGTCTGGCGCGAAGATAGACGCATGAGTGGCTGCCCACTGCTCTGCGATATGGAGTGCCTCTTGGAGCTTCTTGCATGTCTCTTTCGTGGAGTCTGCCCAGGTAAGTATAGCCACGTCATCTATAAAGCCGGTTGTGGCCGTGTCGTCTAACTCTCCGCACTTTTCTATTAGATCCGCGTTGTAAAAGAGGTAGAGGATCGGTGACAGATTCGATCCTTGTGGCTCTCCTGTCTCTAATTTATAGGGTTTAGATGTGAAGCTATTAATTAATAGTGTTGTAAATCTTAGGCGCAGGAAGCTTCTAATCCACTTGACTGTTCTTTTATTTATCTTTCTCTTCTGCAGATTATATAGTAGGCGTATATGTGAAATGTTATTAAACGCCCCTGATATATCTAGAAGCAGTAGACTTGCCACTTTGCCTGACCTGGTGTTCCAGGTGTTATATATCTTGTTGATGATAAGGTGGAGGGCGTGCTTAGTGGATCGCAGTTTTCTTCTACCTATATGGGTATCAGGCAGCAGGTTATGAGTCTCGGCGAGATAACTTAGCCTCTTTGCTATGACCGCTTCTATGATCTTTCTTGTAGTGTTTAATAGAGCGATTGGCCTGTAGGCCTTTGGCATGGTATAGTTATCTTTCCCTGGCTTCCTGAGGACTACTGTTATTGATTGTTGAAAGTGTTCCGGATAGTAGCCAAGGGTGAGGGACTGATTGAAGATCTTGGTGAGATGGTGCTTGATCCAGGGAGAGGCGATTTGGAGTGCTTTGTTCGTGATACCGTCCGGTCCTGGAGCCTTGAGCGGGGCTGCCTCCTCAATGGCCTCCTCTATTTCCCTCGTTGTTATCGGTGGCATGGCTGTGGGAGCAGGGTAGTTGGCATTCTCTATGTCTTCGATATCAGTGTCAGGTGGCACCGGAAAGAAGGTCTTTCTGAGAAGCTCTGCTTTTTCGCTAGAGGTTATTGCTTGCTGCTTTGTAGCTGGGTCGACTAGCGCGGGTGTCACGTTCGGTGTTTGACTGTGTCTGTTTCGGGCCCATTTTGCTAACCGCCAGAGGGTTGCCGGGGATTGGGCAGCTTCTTCTACCTTTTCCCGATGATTCTGTTTGAGTGCTTTCTTGATAACTCTACCTTTATCATTTCGCGCCGCACGGTATGCTTCCCATGTCTCTTCGGTACGATACAGGCTGTGTCGCCGACGGAGTCGTTTTGATTCTGCCAAGGCTGCAGCGCATTCTTCGTTCCACCCTGGCTTCGATCTCGGTGACGGAACCGTCTTCGGTACTGCTTCATCGACAGCTGCCGTTATGGCTGCCATTACTTCTTCCACATGTCTATCCAAAGCCGTCTTTGTTCTTGATCTTCGTTGCGGCGGAAGCTCCCGTTGCAGCACGCGAGTGAATGTCTTTTCGTCTACCGCTTTCCAATTTCGCCAGGGCTTAGCTATCATTTTGACAGTGTTTAGGTCTAATGAGGTGGTGATAGGTAGGTGGTCAGAGTCATGGTCCATGTCTGTTTCGATTTCGCACTGAATCAGTCTGTCCATAAGGCCAGCCGTCCTGAGGCAAAGGTCTATGGTCGTTCTTCCGTCACGCTCTTCATATGTGATAGTGCCTCGAGCAAGGTTGCTCGTGAGACAGTAGTCTTCCATGATTGTGGTGAGCTCAGCGGCATCAGGGTCTGCTCGCTGGACCCGATCACCTCCCCATAGCTCGTGGTGGAGGTTGAAGTCGCCAACAATGATTTGTTCATGATGGGACGATCGTTCTATGGCCAGCTCCAGGAGTGGAAGCGTGCTTCCTCTCTCGGTTGCAGTTTTTGTTGGGTTATAGACGTTGTGTATCACAATCTGTTGCTCTTCTTCTTTTCCGAGTACTAGGTTCAGCGAGCAGAGATCTCTGCTTACCTCTCTAAAGTGCCACCTGGAGTGATCGAGCCTCTTATTGATAAAAAAGCAGACCCTAGCTGGGAAGTTTCGATCCTTGTCTGGGTAGCATAGGTGAAACTGGTCTTTGGCTGGATGGTGAGTTGTCGTGTCAAATGGGTTCTTCCATGGCTCCTGGATGGCGAGGATGTCGTATCGCCCTATATCGGGATCTCGCAAGAGCGTGGCCATGACTGTGTCCTTTGATTTTCTAACGTTGTACTGTAGTATTGTAAGAGTGTTTCCTATTAACATTCTTGATCGTCAACCTCCATTTGCTGGCTGTGCTGTGTGATCTGTCTGTTGGCGTCCAGTGTTTCCAATACTCTCCTGGAAGGAGCTAATGTTCGTCTAGGTCGCTGGCTCCCTATGTTCACGACGATCTCGTTTCTGGGATCATCGGGTGTTACCTGGTTGTTGCTGCAATTCGCTCTCTTCTGTTGCTTCTTCGTCGGCGATCTACTCCGGGACGAGTTGGCGTCCCGTGGCCGGCCTGGTTCCAAGGTGGGTCGTCCTGTCCTGGCGATCGGGTTTGATTCATTTTGCCGATCCCTTGTTCTAATTCCGGTCGTGGTCCTGGCGACAAAGCTTTCTAGTTCTAAGTGGTACCTGGGTCTCGATTTAGAGGCTGCTTTGGCCTTGTTCACCTCCTGTTTCCTGGTAGGGCATTGGTTGTTCCAGGCTTCGTGTGGGCCGTTGCAGGCCGCGCATTTTCGCGGGGCGTCACGGTTTTTGAGGTAGGGCGCGATAGCGGGGAGCTACATAGTCACGTGCTGCCCCTGGTGCGCTGAGTTAAACCCCTTTTAGTCAAGCAAGGGTTGCAAACCTGAGCCCCCGTTGGTCCAGAAGAGCCTTGGGATGAAGCTATGGTGTTTCTGAAGCACCATCACGCAGCGCTCATCATATGTCAACTTTATCAATCAACCACCCCAATCAAATCAGTCAAATTGTCGAATTCTCCCTTTCAATCAAATCAATTCATGTATTTCACAAGTTGAAATAATTGATATACCCTAGTGCATTATGCTTTTACCTGTTGTTTATATTGCGCAGTAGTGCTGGGTGAAAAAATATATTTTGTAAAAACTTGATTGTTCATTATTGAGATGAAAGTTCTCGGGTTTATATCTCTAGGTGGTTTCATCTAGGACTTTGAACTCTAAATCTAGGACTTTCAGACTAACAGTCTAAACCCTGAAGGGAAGGGGGATTCCCGGATTTTCCAACATTACCTAATAACGTGCCTGAGATCCAGGAGTCCCAGGGAGGGGTTACCCTACACCAGATAGCCTAACATAGAATCTACTTCCAACTCAACTCCCGCTGTTAGCGCTCTTCTAGGGTAGAGAATTTTTGCAGGCTAAAATGGCAACAAAAGCAGCTGTGGGGCTAACGGGACCCTAACAATCCCTGGAAGAAAGGGATTCAGAGAGTTGGCCTTTCTTCGTGATGAGTGTCTTCAGTGTTGCTAATAATATAAACAATACGATATTGGCAATATGAACCCCCTCGCAATATTATTGTATTGCCAAGGGGTGCATATTGTATTATCCAATATGAACATGACTCGTATTATATGTATTGCCAAGAAGCTAATATATTGGCAGTGTGACAATACATGCAATATATTCCACGTGACCCGTTCAAATCTCGTCACCCTGGAAATCTCGTATCCCACACCATGATTTAAGGCACTCCAATGCCTCAATTACATCACTCCCAAGTCGATTTCGACGGTCTGTAATCGTTATCTTCGCCCCAGAGAAGAGCCGCTCCGGCTCCGCAGACATTGCAGGAATTGACAGTATATCCACTGCCATCTTACTCAGGTTCGGGTAGGTTTTCTGCTGTGTCTCCTCTAGCCCAAGGATGGGAACCATTCAATTCAATCAACGGAATGCCTCAGTTGCGTTGAGTTGACCTGGTCAATCATAATCCCCAGTGGAGTTGATCAATTGCGAGTCAAATTGAGTTGAATGTCCACTGGTTGAAGTCGTTGACCTCCAAGCCAAGCTATATCCACCCTCGCTCTTCCATCTCCTTGCCTTCACATCCCATCGCTACCCACGGTGTTTCATCCGCCCCAACACCAGTACTCTCTTCGACAGGAAGAAACATTTCGTCCAGGTCGTCGATCACCCCAGCCCGTAACCACGACCGCAACACTTGGCACATACCTATAATATCAGCATCAAGCCGGCTCCGTAGCGGCGTCACCATACGTCCTGCCGCTGCAAACAACCTCTCACACTCTGCTGACATCGGCTAAATCGTAAGGAAGTCCAACGCCATTCGTGAAAGACGAAGATACCGCCGTCTGCGCTCATGCCAATACGATATTGGGTCTCTAACATCGTTGTCCCCATCCTCCCACGATGACTGCCATGATTCGAGCTCGTCCATCTCGTCATCGATGCCGTCAGGCGAAGAAGCTTCCTCTTTCACAACGCTGCACCCGGAGACCGGTCGAGTGCGCTCACAATACGCCTGAAACGGGTTGTAGTACTTCCGCTGTCGCTTGGCAACTGGTTCGTCGGCCACGGAGTTTCGTACAATCTGAAGGTGACGATATTCCCTTTCCCATACTTCTCGAACCATTTGTTTCGCCTTTGTGACCCATTCCGCCTTGTCCTTCCACTCATTCTCGAAGTATCCCCATCGGAAGGCCGGGTGTAACGCTAAAGCCGTGTAGTAGATCGGTGTCTCGTCCAACCTGCTGTAGTATTTATTGAGCTTTTCCCAACCCAAATTGATGTTGATTCTGAAGTGCTCCGCGTCAGGTATCTCAGACGCAAGCTTCTTGTAGTCCTCCAGCACCTCCAACAGGAACTCGAAGCCCTGAATAACCTCCCACACATTACCGTAGGAGCCAACCCACCCTCGTTTCCGCCTGCGCTGCTGACCGTCCCCTTCTAGAGTCTTGACAGCATCCTCGTAGAACCCAAGAAGCTTGGCCAGGTGGTCGAGCACGTCCCAATCATTCGTCGTAAGCTGGTTTTCCTCCAAGCAAATCTGGGGCTCCTTGGCTGACTTCCTGAGGTTGCCTGTCCTCCTCGACCGATTATCCTGCTCCCATTGTTGACGATGCTTCAAGACGAGCTGCTCGACGAACGGCCGAAGAGTGAGGGCGCGCCTGATCATATACAGTTGAGAAAGCCACCTGGTATCATTGTCAATGATCAAATCGAGTGGTTTCCTTGCTTTGATCCTGGGATCCGAAGACATGTCGAATTCAGAACGTTGTATACTCCACAGAAGATAAGTAAGCTGGTCCGACCTTCTGACTTCAACCACGAGGTTGTGCAGCTTTCCGACAGGTCCTTTGCGCCGCCAGAGTGCGTGCTCTGCCTCAGACAGTGCCGCTGCGCCTGATAACTGCTCCTCGAAAGCCTCAACATTGTGGCCAAACAGCAGCGCTTTGGCGAGAGATTTAGAGTATGGCCGAAGCAGCATCCACGCCTCGTCGATCCGACAAACCCAAGCTCGCCACCAATTACCTCCATGGCCTTATCGTTGCTTTCTGCGTTGTCCAGTGTGAAGTACCTAATTCTGTCCTGGATCCCATAGGCATCAAGAACGTCAAGTATTTCGGCCGCAATGTTGTGTCCGAAATGGCGCGTTTGTAATTCAGGCACGCCAAGCACCAGCTCGCGCGGCTGGCTATTCTCGTCCCGAAAGAAACAAGCAATCCCGTACAGGCTGTGCCTGTTGCCTGACTTCCATCCGTCAAAGGAGACGTGAATCAGGCCGCTTGACTGCTTCAACGCCGCTATAACCTTACCCTTGTGTGATTCGTAGGCTGACAGAATTCTGTGGCGGATAGTCTTCCTGGTGATACTGGCATCAGTGAGCTTGACAAGTGGGTTGAGGTATTCGAATATCTGGCGTAGTCTTCCCTGTTCACAGATGCGGAATAAGTGGTTCTCCTCAATGATCCATTCCAGTAGAAGACGCTGGAAGTGCTTCCGGTCGAAGCTCTTAACAAGACTATTCGCAATCTCTTGTTCGCGTGGGAGCCTAGTATCGAGCTTCATTACATCAGCGATCGACCTCTGATCTTTCGTCTTCATCTTCTCTGCTTTCTTCTGAGCTGCTGATTTCGTCGCTTCAGCAGGAGCCCATATTCCATGACCTTTAAATAAATGAGCGTTCGCGTTCTGGATGCCCTTTTCTGCGAAACTTCTTGGTCTTGGGCTCTTGTTTTGGATACAGCGTTTGCAGACCCATCGGCGGCTGCCATTGAGATTCTGAATATCGTACCCAAAATCCCATACCCAGGATGATGTATCGCGAACACGTTGTGACCATACATGGTCGGGGAAACACCGCCAGAGGTATTGATGTTCTGGATCTTGAGGTGTTTCTGATCGCACGCTGGAGGCAGGTGTTGCTAGGAAAGCTTCCACAGGCGTCATGCGGGAGAGCGTCTCGGTTTCATCATTCATTAAAGGCGTGGCGGGTTCCATTTTGTCGGATACAGCACGTCGTTGGCCTTGGTGTCGCAGCACGGAACTTCTTGTCCGTTGAAACGCGATCGCGAAGTCGCGTTTGGGTTCTGGGCATTACTCTTGGCGTGTCTCAACTACCTTGGGCTTAGCGTGATCTGAATTGTGAGGTGCAGGGGCCACCAGTCGACTTGGTTCGATGACACGGCCGCTGGGCCATGACCAAAGGCCAAAATCCGGGCAAAATCTTCTAAGTTACCCTAAATCAACAAGTCAACAAATTCAATCCATTCAATCAACAGAACATCAAAATGGATTGACGTATTACATAAACAAATCTCGATGTTGATTGAGTTGAATTGACGTTGATCATCAATCCATTCAATATATTGAAATACGTTGAGTGGTTCCCATCCTTGCGTATCCTACTTATATTTCCTACTCATATGTACTCATATTAAGGTGCCGATTAATCCGCTATTATAGCTACTACAAGGCTACTAACAGCTTTGGTATACATACATAGATTGGATCGATAGATAGATAAGATTGATAAAAGGAATTAACTTTACTAGTAGCGCCAAATACGTAAATTCGGCAAGTTAGTAGAGTTAGAAAAGTCGGCAGAGTCGGCAGAGTCGGCAAAGTCAAGCCGGCAGAGCTGGTGGATTCGACATATCAACTCACAGTCGAATACCCTCAATCTCCCTCGCAATCTCCTCAATTTCGACCGCGTGCCTTACCCCTTCAACCGACACATGATTCCGCCCACCAATACGAGCACCACACTCTGGACATGGTGCCTCCTCCATCGCCATGCCGCAGTTATTGATAGTGAATGGGTGACCATTCGGGCAGGTGTACCAGTGTCCTGTGCCGGATAATTCTCCCATAGATGCCGCGTAGACTTGTCTAAGCTCCTCAGCTGTGACGGGACGGTATACTCCTCCGTTCAAAGCTTCCTCGGCAACGTCGATGTCATTCTTGAGAGCTTTTGCTGACTGGTTCTCTGTCAGAATTCTTCTCGCCTGGTGAACATGATCAAGGCCTTGATCTCGTAGTTTATCTAGTGTATCAGGATCGTACGTCGGGGTTGGCGATGGTGGCTCAGTTCCAGGTATCGAGAGGTTAGATGGTGTAGAGACTAGCGAACGGGAGAATGCACACAGCTGAGCAGAAAAAATATGACCCTGAGCCTCTTCGCGTGGGTATACCGCTTTTTTTGCCCTTTGGATCAAAATGTCGCAATCGCGCATGAAGGGCGATAAATCGAGCTTAACATCCGGCTTAGCGAGATCTGATTTTTGGTTAAGCAAGAGCCGAAAGAAATCAGAGAGAATTAACACGTCGCACTTCAACAGCAAAGTAGAAGCGAGAAGCGATCCTTTCGCTTGAATGACAGATTCGTCATATCGAAACTCGTTCTGCCTACCGTGGTGAAGGTTGGCGTGTCTTACCAGGTCTGCAACGCGCTGGAATGGCTGTTCTTCCTTTTGAACTTTGACAGTATACGACGTGATGTCCTTCCGCATCTTGAGAATAGAATCGTATCTTTTATCGATGTATCCTCTTAAGCACTGTAGCTGCCTCTGTCGTGAGCCTCCGATTGTCAAGTTCCCGGCTGCCCCAGACTTTGGATCCCGGAGGGCTGTCAGTTGCATAGCGGCAAGACTTTCTTGCTCAGTAATGAGCTTTGCGGCAAGTAAATGATACTCGGCATTAGACCATGAAATGAACTTCTTAGTAGCCTCGTCAAGCATAGCCCGGCGCACAATGCGGCCGTATCTCGAGACGTTACGGAGAGGTCCACGACAAGTCGCACAATTTTTGACATCCTTATTTTCCATAGCAAAGGGTTCTGAGCTTCGCAGTATCAGTTTAGGGAGACCCTTAGTGTCGAGCTTGTAGTGTGCTGCCATATCCATCTGACCATCCATGGATGAGACAGTGAGGAAGTGGCCGCAGTCTGGGAAGATGCAGGGTTCTTGGTCGAGATCTATCTCTTTATACTCTTTCATCTCGAGGAAGTCAACACAGACAGATTTGACCTCATCTGTTGCGCAAACTTGGCAGAATTTCGAAGCCGGACAAACTTCTCCGCAAAGAGATGGGCCTGCACTAATTAGCAAGGAAATGAGGGCGCAGATCACTGAAAGCCACTTACACTGATGACCGCAGTCTAGTATCGTCTCGCACCTCAAAGAGCAAGGCACCCAGTTGCAAGGAGCCGCACACGGGGCCGTACACTTGGAGTGAACACATCTCGACTCACAGGTTGCCTGCGCACAAGGATCACAAGGCTCGCTACAAGCCTTGCTACACCTCGAGTGACTGCACCGTACTTCACATCGTTCCTTACACCGCTGGCAGGGTGCATCACCGTGACAGCTCTGAGAGCAGCTATGTTGACAAGTCGAGTACTTTCGGCCGCAGCGCTGGTTGCATATGCCGTGGTTTTGTTCCGTGATCTTTCCGTCTTTACGTGTGTTGCAGCGGAAGCAGCTACTGGTACAGCTATGTCCACAGGTGCGATAATTCCCGCAGGCGGAAGTACATTTATACTCAGCAGCAGTGACATCTTGGTGACATTTGACGCGCACTTTATGCTCACAGCCTGGGACATTCTTCGTGACCATTTCCATGCAACGGACAGTTGCCGGATCTTGGGCCTCCCAACATCGAGGTGAAGACAGGCGGTGCCCGCAAGGGAGCAAAATAGTATTCTCAAGTTTGACAAGGCATTTGGTGTGACACGGGTCTCCACACCGAAGAGGACAAGCGTGATTGCATCCTTTTTTGAGACGTGGACAGGGTGACAGGCACTTGACAGCATGATGCAAAGTATCTGAGTGGCATCTCCCAGTGCAAGGGTGTCCACAGGACAGTCTTTTGTCGCATGCAAGGTTGCATCCGCTTTCCGGCGAGAACTGCAAGAAGTGATCAGGATGGGACACGAATATCGGGGTATCTGGATGTCTGGCACACTGCAACTCGAGCTTTGTGCCCAGGTTCTGCCCAGAAGCCAATATCTTCATGACATCTGCCCACATTGGAACCTTTTTGTACGAGGTTCCGTTTCCAATGATGTACATTCCATGCTTGGCGCGAGATAGCAGAACATTGATGCGGTTCGTTGTCTTAAGAAAGCCACAGTCTCCTTGGGGATTGCTGCGGACCAAGGATATCACTATGACTTTAGCTTCTTCCCCCTGGAAGTTATCGACAGTCGCAACTCTAACGCTCTTGAGAAGAGTTGTTTTACTTAGAGGAACACCACGTGGTCTGTTGGTGCCACTGTCCTCATCCTGAGCGGCCTCGAGTTCATCTAGATCCCGATCATTGACATAAATCTCGAACATGGATTCCATCCTACGGCGCAAAAGCTGTAGCTGTCCAAGATATGGCGTGAGAACCGCGATATCACCTGGTCGGTACGTGCCTTGCTGAGAGAGATGGGAGACCAGAGCAGCGGTCATATCGACCTCGAAGCTATTAGACCGGGAGGTGCTCAGGGAGCTGTTGTTCTCGTCCGCATTTTCAGGCTGATCATGGTGAAACCAGAATAGACGCCGCTTCATACCTACGATTTGCGGGTACTCCGCTACAGCCTCTGCATCATTGAGGGATGGATACAAGGCTGAGCGAACTAACTCGGCAATTGAGGGGTGCATCCGTCTCTGAGTCTCCAGCATACTGTAGGGAATCCGCAGGTCAGTGTTATGCGGAGGCTGAACCAGTCTCTCGAATAAAGACACGTCGAGTGAGTATTGTTTACCACGAGGGTTTGTACTCTGTAGATCGTAGTTCTGTATCTGAGGGCGAAGCTGTAAATGATCACCGATCAGGATAGCATGCTCTATGGAAGGTAAGAGTGCAGTGAGGATATGTGCCTCGAGAACCTCGCCGGCTTCTTCGCAGAGCATGACCTTGCATCGCAGCTTTCGAAGGAGGTTCAAGTTCCTGGCTAGACCAGTTGTTGTGACACCGACAATATCTGCATCGTTAAGACAGCGCAAATCAACGTCGCCGCGGATCTCGTCTCTGCGTCTGACCGCGTCGTTGTAATCTTGATTGAGTCTGGCGAGTTTCACTATGATCGGGTCTCTAATTGCCTTGATCCAGTGACGATGGAGTAAAGTTCGCTCATGATTGGTCAAACTGTTTAATTGAGCGCACTTCAGGTGTTCAAGTGGTCTGGGGTTTGTTGCATTGTGTTGCCCGCTTTGAAGCCACCGATCAATGACCATTTCTGGCTGGTAAATGACTGTCTGCCACCCGTCCTGATCCTCTCCAAATAGCTCAGCATGTTGTCTAGGATAATCCAAAGCTAACAAGGCCTTGATGGCCTTCCAAGATTGGCAATCAGCAAGTTCTTTGAGTAGATCTTTCCCGTCCTGGACGTGTTCGCGGATATCCTTTTCTGCCTCCCAGAGACCGCTTTTCTCCGACTTGGTGAGAGACATTCCTTTGGTGACGTTGCGCAAGTTCAGATTTTGGAGTCGTTCCGATTTTGATCGAGATCCAATTCGAATGATTCTTTTAGTTCCATCGTCAAGGAGGTGCTCAAGGAGCTGATCCAAAGCGTGGTTAGTGTAGCAGACACATAGAATCGGGCCAAGATTTGCTCTTTTTCTACTCTTCAAAAGAACTTTGATGATCTTTTCACCAGTGTAACTCTTGCCCGTGCCTGGGGGTCCCTGAATGAGGGATAGTCCTCTAGTCAGAGTGTTTAACAGGGCAGCAGACTGTGTCGGGTCGAGACTGGACTTGAGTGAGAGCGCCTGAGGGCTTATTGGTGACCGGGGGTCAACGGTGAGAGGAGTATTGTCGTTACTTAGGCAGCTTAGATCGAAAGTAAAACCCATCTTTCTTGCATACTGCGGTAACTCAATGTCCGCGTCAGATGGCGAGTCTTCTTTAGGCGCTAACAGATTTGCGAAAGGGATGTTGGGCCTTTCGTACATCTTCTGAAGGGCCGATAGACTGTGCTTAAACGAGTCAAGCAAAACTCCAGGAAACTCGACCAGATACCTCCGTGGATAAGATTTGATATTCTGGTACCATCTCATGGCCTGACTTATTTCGCTTGTTGTCGGGTCCACAAGCTTGAGATTGACAGAGAGAAAGTCTGGATCGTCCGAAAGAGTTCTCACTTGATCAATAGTAGCTTGATCTTCGTCATTGCCGTCGTCAATCTTCCGAGCCTCTTTATCGTCTTTAGACCTCATCGTGGTGTCAGATACGACACAGAATAGCATCGAACCGGTGACATCGAACAGGCATACGAGCGCTCCCGCTTGTAACCGCTTGGACTGTGCCCACCAATCTTTTCGTTTCTTAGCATTCAGTTTTCTAACGACTGGAAGCTGATGGCAACAAATAGACATCTCTAGCCCCCCGACACGGTGGAGGTTGACATCGATAGTAACAGGGTTTTCGTAAGTATACGTTCTGAGAGTGTTAGACTGCCGAGCTTTGCTGTGTTTAGGATCTCGGGCAAGCTCTAGTATGTCGCGCACAGCATCTCGGAGCTGACCGACTGTGTCCTCTCTAACGAGGCGAAACTCTCGATCAAGACGGCCACGGATCCCCTTGACGTGCCAACTAGATGGGTTGTTGGTCGGTAGATATTCTCCACGAGGGGAAACGATCTCATCGTAGGTAGGCATGATTTTGATCTTGGTAATGTCGACGTGGTCGTTGTTGTGGCGAGGTCCATCAGCAGACAGTGTGCCTGGCAAGTCATGTCGGAGCACAAAGTCTTCCCTTGTGAGTAAGACACAACGACTAGGGTCCAAGTCTGGAATGCTTTTACCAGTGTCCAATCGTTGTTGCATGTAGTCGATATATTTGGAGGCTTGTAAACGAGAGAACTCGTCTTTCTGGCCGGGGTCACTCTTTACAATCTGAGCAAAGAGCGAGACAAGCTTGTCGCACTCCGAGTTGACAATGTTTCTGGTGTTGCAGTCGATTATCTTGGACAGCACGCTAAGAGAAAGCTCAAGTACCTCCATCCGGGAATCACTTTGCGTAGAAAGCGAGGATTTAGTGACAAGGTCAATGATGAAGTTGAAGATTTTGGTCATGCGTTGGCCTTCAATTCCCAGTATGCAGTTGAACACGTCCGCAACTTGCTGCTCTAATACGGCCGAGTCCACCACTCGAGGGTGTGTGATGAGGGTAAATAGAGGTTTGACCTCAGTCTCCCAGATAGTGGCCTTGCACGAATTGTCAGCCCGCAGAATATGAACATCAGCCAGGGCCCGGGTGAACGCCAACCCGGCGTCTTTGGCAAGAAGCTTTATGACATCCTGCACGGCGCCAATGTCACCGTCCATCATCTCAAGGCCTAGCTGGAAGAATCGGCTGACAGCAGTGGTTGTCAAATCTGGTGAGTTCCAACCTAAATCACCCAGGTTCAGGAGTCTCTTCCACTGACGAAGTTTTCCATCGGGAGCAGCGCTGGGAGGGTCGGGAAAGTACAGCTGGGAGGTTCGCACCGGGGTAGGAGCGTCGTGTAAGAACTTGCAGCGGTTACCGAACTTGCAAGTCTTCCCCTGCTTAAAATGAAAGCAAGGCCGAGTGGGATTTCTTGTTCCAAAGCCGCGAGGGGCGTTCCTGAAAGTGTCAGTGTTAATACTGTACTTCAGAAGGGGAGCTTGCCGCTGGGTTTCTGCCATCTCGATCTAGCGTATAGGGAAGTGCAACATGGGAATGGACAAGTACGACAAATCAAAGGACTTCAAGATAAAGAATGAGATGAATCTTGCGGTATCTCTTGGCCGGATGCGCGTCGAGGATGTAAGCGTGACGAGATTCGTCAACCATAAATTGATGAAAAGAAGCAAAGAAAAAGAGGAAGCAGATTCATGGGAAAGCTCAACATTTCAAGCCAGTACAAAAGAGGGGAATTCAATGTTTAGGCAGCCATGGTGCCTAAGTGTATTTCGCGCAAGATGAATGGCTAGACAAGACATGTTGGTCGGCCTCCTGCAGATGGTGTTGGTCGCTTTAATGGCAAAGTGTAAAATCGGCCTAAAAACTAATAATTCATAATTTAAACCTTGAAATCTTTAAGACTTTTAATAATAATTTATTTTTATAATTAAACTAGATAATACTTTTAATTTTAAAATTACATAAACTAGCAAAGTATTAACTTTTTACATTGCAACTTTCCTATATTTACTAACTCCATTACTTCCCCCTCCATTAACCCCTGGACATATGCCTCGCCAATAACCTGGTAGTGAGGGCCATAAGGACGGATAACAACAGGGGTACTACAGCCGCACAACACAGCAATGATATCGCCTGGTCCGGTCTGTTCACTATCCTTCCCGAAGATGTTGTCTGGTGCCCAACCCATGTACCATTCGTGGTGGTCATGAACCTTCGGTTCTGTGAGCTACTGTCAAAACACGAATACACTTCACTGTAGTCGAATTCGGATGCATTGGAGGGGGTTTCGTCAAGCAAGAAGTCATCGAGTCGATGATGGCCTAGTTTAAAGTCTGCGTTACTCCAGTGGGCAATTGCAACTTAGGCTTTCAACACCGCCCCCAATATTTTAGTTATACTTGGCTCTGATATGTGATTTTCTGGTCTAGAGATTATAAAAAACCAAGTTTTATTGTTTTTTGGATTAATATTGCTTTCGCAGCATGTCATGGTATGTTGCGATAGTGTGACTCGCGATCAAGCGTTACATTTCCTATTATAGAATAGTGTACTTCACCAGTGAAGCGTTACATTTCCTAACATGGCTAGCGCTCCCAGCTTAGCCAAGGTCAGCCATCTCACCAATCTGTTGTCAGGTGCAGGGTTTTTACGAGTGACCCACTCGCACTATCGCAAAATAAAGCACTTTGATCATTCAAGCGGTCAGTTTCTGTAGTTAGTGATATCGTTTACTTGATAATACTTATTTTCACTTATCGCGATCGCAATCAAACAATTCCAAAGGAGCTATGTGGTACGAGGAGCAATGAAGGTTCGATTTGTGTGCATTAAAAAACAGGACAGCGCCACCGTACGTCGGCGCCTCCTACAAGCGAACCGTACACGAAACTACCGAAACTGCCAGAAAGCAATAAAGGATACTACCACGGCAAACCATCAGGGCGAACTATCACCTGACGCAATTGCTTCAGTGGCGGAGAATGGACTGTTGGAACTTGACAGCAGCTCATTACCCGACACGGGCGGGGTTGAAGATAATGGCCCAGGACCTACTACTACTACTACTACTACTACTACTACTACTACTACTACTGTGCGTAGTCGTGGTGGTAATTCGACGAAATACAACAAAAAGTGCCGAACTTGGTCCGTGCACGTCGTCCTCGCAAACAAGTTCATCTTTGATCAAATAGACTCTCTTTTATCCGGAAGAGTCAGGCCTCAAGTTTTGTATTTGGAAAGCATCACATGGTCGGTCTGCGTTATCACGAAAACCTCGAGCGTTTGACATTAGGAGATATGAAGGTGACTACAGCTATGGCAACTTGCTACCCTATAGCTTTTCCAAATTTCCAAGCTTGGCCTGATCTTAAACCTTTAAAAAGTCGCTTATTATGCTTTTCTTACTTAATAGTCACTTAAATAAAAGAATCAAACTCAGAGCCTCAACGAAATAATTGGCTTTTGTTTTTTATTCTAAACTAATTTATGCCGCTCGTGTCAGTTGGATAGTTAGATGTCCACAACTTATTGCTTCCTTTATACAGTAGCATGTCATAGCCCGGAGAACCCCAAGCTCTGTGATTCTCGATCTTTAGGCACCCAAACTAAGGCTAAACAGGAACCTCTATGGTAAATTGCGCTGCCTCGATCATTTAGGGATCACCTTATCGGTCCATCATAGCCCAACCTCGGACGGAAGAGCCCGCTGATGACCATTGAGAATAAAGCCATGGGAGACTCTCCAATTGGTGCGACTAATGAATCAAGACTATCATTTCTCATAATGAGGCCTTCTGCTGCAGGTGGCTATTGGCTTAGGTACGAAGAGATGAACTAGCATCAACTTAAAATTGCATGTCAGCCTCACCGGACGAACGGAAGCGTAACCGTTTGCGAGAAAATAACGTGTAAGGAGAAACAACAGATGAGGTGCGAGAAGGGGCACGCGGCATATCAGAAGAAAGAATCCCTTTTATTGATGTAAAATATGACGAACATTAGTCCGTTTCATCGCAATATCTTACGTGGCGTAGATGTGTTCTCCATGTTGTCTCTTTTCTCTTCTTTTGAGAGTAGTGCAGTCACATTATGATTCATTGAAATATAATTGTTGGCTGCATGGTCGCGCCAGGCATGGGTGAAAAGGGAAGCGGCTGCATATTTCAACCCCCGCAGATAACAAAGCAACAGGCCGCGACTATCAGAACCTCTGCACTAATCCCTGAATTGTGCTGTGTGACCCTTGGAAGCTATCAACCCCGTCTTTGATTAAGCGCCGGGCAGGGCGGGGTAATAAGACATGTAGGACTAAGGTAGGCAGCAAGCTCGGTTACAAATCGTGTGCCACTTGGCACCTGTTAACTATGACCTGACTAGATGCCAAGATTCAAGAGTGGGGAGCTGAAAGGTCGAAATGAACAGCTCCCGTGCCACCTCTCAATGTTACATTCCTCTAATCTATATCGGTCCGCCCCGGTGTATAGCCAGTGGAAAGGCTATGCTGGCTTCATCTCGTAATAATGGAAAATCTTGTTTGTTGTTGCTATAGTCGCTATAAACCGAGTGACGGGCCAATTCATCTTGTGCCAATAAATCGAACTAATTGCCGATCACGGTTCAAACAATGTAGGAACCCCGCCGTATCGCCGTATTGAAGCCGACAAGGCGATAAGCTAAAATTTAGATTTGCGGGGAGTCGATTTGAGTTAGTCCCTGCAAGGCATGGTCTGGACCCAGTGACAACTGAGCGGTGGGGCTAGAAAAATAAGAGCAGTGTGTCCGCGATTACTCATAAAAAGTCATAACTTTAGTAAGCTAACGTACTTAATAAGTGAGTGGACTAAGCGGGTTTTACACCATAAACCGCGATTTTTTAAAAAGTCTAAAATTTCAAACTAAGCTTAAAATGGTTTAAAAATCACGATTTAAGGTGTAATCGTGGACATGCTATTTGTGATCAGAACCCCACTTGTCCATTTCGGCGGTCCCGGCCTCACTACCCCGGTCCACAAAGAGCGGTCCACAACAGTTGGAAATCACGGAGTCGGAAGTCACTCGTCACACGATTCGCCGGGGTGCAGTCAATGCACGTTCGTATCGCCCCATTCTTTCTTTGCCGCAAAGACGACGTTGTTTGTCCAAGGGAGCCCGTTGGCTTTCTCCGTTATTCCCTGCTCGTACTACTTGGCTGCCTGAAGTCGCAGGGTTAAAGTTTGGTCAGGCGTTAAGGGCGGGCGCCTCAGCGGCACTGGCTCCCCGAGGAGAGTTGGTACTCAGTGTTCAAGCGCCGACCCCCCGACTAGTTTTTTGCGGCACGGCAGTCGGGCGCCGCGTGACCTTTCTTGCCGCACCTCCGGCACTTGGGTCGTTTGTTCTTTTGGCTTACAGGGTGGAAGGCGTCCAAGTTATTGCACGATGCATGTGTTCGCAGAACCGATGATTGGCCGCTGCTGGCTGAGGTGACCTGTCATGGGAGGTGGCTGTGTGGCTTTCCGCCACAAAGTTTCATCGCACCAACAGGGAGCTCGAAAGACAACTCGACTCCGGGACTGGTCAATTCAACGGTCAGCTGCTCCATTGAGTGGAGAATATTTCTAAACTGTAAGGCAAACAGGAGAGAGTGAAAGAGAGTCTTGAACATCTCGACATCTACCGGGACTACAATGGAACTGGCCCACCAAGCCCCACTTTTCATTTTGGTTCACTTTGTGAATCCAAGTCTCTTGGGAGCCTTTGTATTCACCCAGCGGCTCTTCTTGGTGGTGCTTTTGAAGAACCCACAGCGCCATTCCGCTTGAAGGACACGCTTCCAACCAACCTTGAGAAGCTCACATTCTACGGGTGTGAGGGACTAGTTGTCGATTTAGGACTACAGGAACAAGTCCGGGAACTCTTTTTAAATGGGAACTTCTTCAAACTGAAAACAATCGTCCTGGAAGATGTTTCTGGTATCGCAGGTTGTTATCGCTTGTAGGGCGGTAGTAGCTGGCAGAAGGAAGGTCAATCTCGCCTAGCTAGGCCGGGACCGGCACGGCATAGCCCGTGCCCCTATACCGGGCCTCAGCCCGTAACACTACTATATAGCTATCTAAGAATTTATAGGATTTTAATATAACGTACATGATAAGCATGCGTCGCATCCAAGTATGCATCGCACTTTGGATTTATACCTAAAATTGCATTTTTTAGAAAATTCCTAAAAATCCAAACTAAGCCTAAAA